>JACXSJ010002423.1:0-45842 GCA_014851325.1 Pentalonia nigronervosa | reverse complement strand
TGTGTAATAAATAAAACCTCATTCATACCGAGCATTTTTTTTTTTAAAAAATTACGAATTCCTTTTGTTTGTTTTAAGTTTTTTTTATATAAAAGTTTAGCTTTTTTATTTATCGAATGAGGCAATACGAAATCGAAAAAATCCCGGTTTTCACCTGAGGTGACTTTTGCCCGGGCAACGCCGGGTGGGACAGCTAGTAATATTATATAGATTATATCAAAAAATTTTAAAATATAAATTACACATGTATTACTATTAGAGTATAACTATAATTGCGTGTATAGAAAAGTTATTTCTATGGAATCTATATATACTTTCTACTCTTCAATATATAAAATAACAACAAGAACTAATATTTTTAATGGAAATCTGCACTTTTGAAAAACATTCAGGTTTAAAATAATTTATCAAAAGAACGTATTAAATTATAGAAATAGTGAATGGTAATAATTGCATAAGGTTTTGATTGTTTCAATAATTAGGAACATTTCTATATATCTTATATTTACTTTTTTTAAGCAAGTTCTACCACTATTTATATAAAAAAAAGATGGATTTCTTGTTGTGCAATTAGTTTAATAACATATTATATTTAATGTAATTGTATACAATCATTCTGATATTTCATTAATGGTTTAGATGGTAGAGCTGAATTTAATGATAATATGATATTAAAAATCAAAAAAAAAAAAATCACATTAAATGAAAATTTATTTATTTTCTTTAAAGTTATCAATTATTATAAAATATCATAGGCTAGGCTATCTTTATAGATTAGATCATTTATATTTTCTCCACAGAAAAATTTTCATTACGAAATAATATGTACAATATAATATAGTTTTACAACTATTATGAACATAATATTCGTAAGTCATAAGCGTAACACATAAGTACTATCTTAATTTATAATGAAATTATTTTGCTTTCTCAATAAATTCATAGAAAATCTATATATATTGTGTTATTATTCAAAATATTCTGTAGTAGATAGGTATGCATATCTAATATAAAACATTGTTAAATGTATTGTATTGTACCTACCGATATTGATAATACAATAGTGCAGTGATTGTCAGGACGAATTTTCGCACATAAGGTTGTATGTATTTTATATACTGTTCTCAAAAATACTTAACTTCACCCTTTTTCGTAATCGATTTTAATACATTTGACATTTCAGGATCACGGGCATTGAGACAGTATTTTTATTATATTTGATTTTCGTTTCACTTGACATTTCTACTAGCGTTGGAAACATGCAGTATAGGTAATAAAATATAATAAAATAATATAATATAATATACAATATCATTATTACATAATTACAGTGCCAAATTCCGAATATTCCATTATGTTACTTTTCGAGACATAAATATTTTTTTTGTCAGGTAAATATATATATATATATATATTTATTATACCATGTTTCATTTTTGTCCAGACTACCTACCTGCCTACCTACCTACCTGAACAGCTCGTACCCAAAGGTGGATTATTATATCGGATGCTTTGTATTGTGTCTCGTTCCCAGGGTATGAGATCTAGTTGTTTTTTTTTGTTGTTCATCTCTTATGTTGTACGTACCTACATATATTATATTATGTTCTCTTTCCATCTGAAACTGGTCGGAAGTCGCCCAGGAAGCCCGGTTTCTTGTTCAAATAACAAGAAAAGTATAGGATTTCATTTAAACGCACTCTGTTTACTCTGTTAATGGATCGAATTTTATTATTTTTTTGGCATTTCCTTTGCACTTAACATTTGTCGAAAAAAAACTGTCGATATTTGCCTTGTTATTCAAAGACTGCAGCAATAGTCTTTCACCCTCGGAGAAAATAAAAAAGAAAGATTGTTAATTAGATCAGCCTGGCGAGTGATGTATACAATACGTCGAAGAACGTCTGATATATTTTATTTATTATTATTAATTTCGTTATTTTTTAATTTTTTTTTTTTTGCGCCAGCTGCTGTGACCAAATATCGTGTTTTCGACCGTTGTCATCGGCGTGCGGCGGTGGCGCGGCTAAAACCATATAATAAATAAAAAACAATCAGATGTGTTTATCTATATACGCCGTTAGTACGCGGGCAACTATATAGATGGATGTATTTGATAAAAAAAAAAATATTTATACATACCTAAATACCTGTGGATACGTGTATATACGCACTTGAAAAATCAAAAATTTTATATTGTATTTAAATTATATATATATATATATATATACATATCTTATACGTGTACGTGTATGGCGGCGGTGGCGACGACGATGATGATAATAACGTCCTATTACAATAGCCTGGTAATAACTACCTACGTGCGCTCATAAATAACACCCTTAACGAGACAGCTGTCCCGCAGTATAAGACTGTATGGGGGGCGTTTTGAAGGTGTTGGAGATTGCGTTTTCGCCGTCATCCCCCAGTGTAGGTATGTTACAGTATATACGCGCGCCATCCCACGGGGTCATGTATATAATAGTCGTATACGTATATGATTATTAAATGTGTACGTGTATACTTTTAGTGACGAAAAATTATTCGCGCGGTGTCTAGCAGTATACATCTGGTCCAATATCGGTGCATGGTATACAGAGGTCTAAAATGAAAAAATAATATTTTTAAATCTAAGACATCATTTTATTATATTAATATGTATTTTAAAAAGGATATTTTTTTGGTTTTAATGATTCGCAAATTCAACAGACCATAAAATGTTTGTACGCTCTCATATATTATCTAAGTATTTAATATTATTCGTTTTAACTTATTTATATTATGAGGCGTAAGAGTACATTTTTTCGACAGATTTAAAACAATATAATATTTATATATTTCTACTTTGTGACTGCTATATTTTATTACTACCTAATAATATGCATTTATATTTTATTTATTTGTTAAACAAAATTTCAGTCAGCGAATAATATACATATTACATAATATATATATTATACCCATACATTATATTGTTACAGGTATTTTTATTTTTTATTTTTCATTATCGAGGAAAGAATTTCTGAATAGAAATCTTTAAATGCCAAAAAATATCATACATATGCGCGTAGTGTTTGACCAAGTACCTACCATATATTATATATTATGTTTAATATTTGTGGCCCGAGGATGTCTGACAAGAGCTCGACTCGCTCATAAGGCCTCCTGCGTGTTTTTGTTATTACAGGTCAATTCCGATTTGTTTATTCTCTCGCAAAAATCAATGTTATTTTTCGATATGAGAACGTCATCTGAAACCTTACATACACGTCTTTACTGGGCGTCGCCAACTGTTATTTGTGCTGCTGACCGCGGGTGGCCGGATGTCGGATTTACATGGTTTCGCTGTTGATCTCGAAGAACTATCACCGCCGTTTCCGGCTCGATCATAAAAAGTCCGAAAAGAATTCTCTCCGACAAAACAGATCACAAAATATTATTACATTTAATTCACCCTTAAATTACACGTTATGTGGCTGTCATTACAGATCTTGGGTTGAGCGCGCGCGTTCGTCGTCGGACACGAGCATCCATATAATAATTATGTCTGGAGTCCCGCAGGGACGTTTCGTTCACCTGTCTTATTTCATCTCATTCCGATTTTTTTCTCTCTTTTTTCCTCTCTAATTGCTATCAGAGATTTAGAGATTTGTAAAGGATGTCCCATTCAAACGCTAATCGTCATTCGACGCCGACAATTCGAAATCTACAAATGAAACGAGCCGCTCGATCGTTGACTATCGATCGTATAAGAGCACCGCAACCCTTTTTGATTTTTTTTTGCCCATGGTAAAGTGTGTAAAAATTAACGTGTGTAATAGTAGTTTAAACTATATCGAGTGATACTTATGTATATATTATAATATGAGTGTCAATTCAAACAACACCTTTATAATGCGTTTTTGAAATTCCATAAATGAATATAAATTCACATTTATTTTTATTTTAATTTTTAAACAATATAGAATATCTACATTATTCGTTTGGATTATCACGATTTACGATATTTAATATATATATATACAAGTATAACTAACTACGATCGAATTTCCTTCATGAGTAACAGCATTATTCATACAATCCGTTTATTTATATGAGTAGATAACACCTGCGGCACTTAAATCACCTAAAAATAATATTACATATTATAAAAATTCGCAATCTATTAAAATTGATTAGCTCGAATATAAAAAGCTAAAATAGAATTGAAAACGTGAAATATTTTAACAATGAAGGAAATCAAAACTATACTTGAACTTGATAGATGATGGGTTTGTTTTAACTTATAAGCCTTGGAGGGATTTATACAAAACAAATATGAATAATGAATGAGTCAAAAATAAAAATAATAATGATATCCTAACATGTTTTGATGTATTAATTTACGACGAAAGATAAAATATTCATATTTCCCTAACGAAATACCCACGTCAAAACGTATCCTGAACAAAATATTTTTAGTAATAAATTTTAAAATTTTTAAAGTTTAATAAAAAAAAAAAAATACATACCTATCTATTGGTTATAATTTATAACAGCACTATCTAATATAATAATTAATATTATATACTGAAAACGAATGTTACTTATTAGTTATCAATAATTATTGAAAAGTATTAGACGACTATTGACTATTTTTTTTTTAGATAATGATATAACGTCAATGAAACTAAATATTTCTAATTTTTGATTGCACACTATTTTAATATACTTAAAAGATTCTAGAACGATTTTTTTTTTTTTTTGATGACTTTAATAATTGATACGTGTACTCATATACTAATTTTGAATCAAACATAAACTAATACTTAAACATATTATTGGTATTTAGGTATTTATAAATGCGATAAAAAATGTGTATCTAACCATAAGTAATTTACAAAATATTATATTTAATTATTTATAATACATTATATTTAACATTAAATTATTTTATGATAAAAATGTAATTATTGTTGTTATTTAAATTTGGTATTGTAGTTTTTGATATCCATTGATTTCTTCCTTTTATTTTGTCTTAAAAATAAAAAATTATACTACCTAACTTTCAGTTTTGTTTAGTAAAATACAATATTGCAATATATTTAAAGACTTTTATTTTTCAAACAAGTTTTATGTATATGAATAAATATTAATTTAAATAATGTCACGGACGGTATAACACTGACTCATTAAACATTTCGTTTATCGTCCTTACAAATATTTTAATAACCGTATATTTATATTTTATAAATTATATGCATATAGATTATAATGTGTGTAGGTATAACATTATTATTATATTATATCGACTCATCCGTTAACTTTTCGGCGTGTGAAACCGGTCCTTTTTACGACTTTAGAATTTAATGCGTGTAAAAAATATACACTTAGGTGCGTGCATGGAGACGCGCGTATATTATACTGTATACACGGTAGTCATTATTTATTATTTTTAATAAAAAAAAAAAAACTTTACTGCCGATGACCAAAACGATTTTTCGAGAACTGAACAAAAAAATAATAATAATATATGAAATAGTGCGAGAGAGACGAGAAGTGAGGGAGAAACAAATTTAAAATAAAATGATATAATACAAATGAATATATACATATATATATATATATATTCACCCCTCGTACACGTCGGACTACGACGACGACGACGATGACGACGACGACGGTGACGACGACAACAATGGACGTGTTCGCGCCGAAAAGTTGTTGGGGTCCGCGATGCGGACAATGAGATATTTCGCGTATAACGTCCTCCTACCCCTACGGACCCACTGCCGCGCTGCACCAAACGACCGGCTCCCCTGCAACAGCCATTGAAACGGAATGAGAGACGCGAGCTGATGTATGTATACGATATAAAAATATTCGTGAGCGAGTGCACGGTAAGACGAGTAGTGGTGGTGGTGGTGGTGGTGGTGGAGAAAAATAAATAATAAAAACCTTTTTGCGCCCTGCGCGATTTTATTTCATATGATTATTATTATTATTATTAAACACTATATATATATATATGTGTGCAGCGGAAGAATGTCCTGCACCAGGGGCGAGAACGGTGCAGAGTTTGTGCGCGCGCGCGTAACCGGTTTTGTATTTATGTCGCGCGCACACAGTCGCCTCTTTCATCCCTCTGTAGCCACGGTACACATATATTATTATTATTATTATATACGCCGCGTGTACATGCATAGGTATAGACGGATAGCCGATATACACCCATATAATATTATACTGTATAATATTCTGTATGTACATTATATACGTTACACGACGAAATTCACCCTCTGTGGCGAAATCCCCCGGGTGCGGGGCGGCGCGTTTGTACAGTATAATATTATATATTGTGTAATGTGCATATCATACATACATACATACATATTATATATTATATGTACACGGATAGTTGCGTACGGTAGTGAATATAAAAATACGTACGCATTTGAAAATTCCGCCGACCTCTCCAGACGACTGGGGCACGCGGCGCGACAAACGGCACCGCGTGATAATCATAATTGTTATAGGCTTATAGTATGACTGTATGCCTGTATACAGTCGTGCCGCCTCTAGGCAACGAATCATATTTTATAATATTATACATAGGTATATCGCCGTGTCGGTGGTATAGTGATGGTATAGTCGCGGTCGCGTTATAAGTCGCGCGGGAGGCGTACGCAACTTTTATGTTTTGCAGATATTAGGAACCTCTGTAATACGCGTATATTAATTATATCATATTATATTATATTGTACTGAAGCCTAGCTGTCGTCGCTTTCGGCCAACCACCGCGCCGCCGTCGACAAGCGCGTGGGTAATATTATAGCTGGTATGTGTGTGTGTACGAGCTCAATAATACATGAATATTAACATTAGCGATTATCTCACGTGCGTCCTTCGCATATTATCTTTCGTCGACGATCGTATTTTTCCAGTCTTAGCCCAGAACTATGCGATTTTGCGTATATAATCGTATAAAAATAACACTTAAACGTTATATTATTATATGCCTATCATTATAAATTATATAATCGCTGGACCAGGACATTTATTATAATATATACGTTCTCATTAAGTCTCTACACAGAGTATGGAGATTATTCTACAGTCATTTAACCATGCATACCTATATTATAATAATGGGTATACGCGTTTCATAGGTAGACACTAGGCATATAACATACATGTTAATTTTATACGAGGTGGTAGCGATTTGTTCATAAACCAAGGATTGAACAATACACGCGCATATATATTATGTATAATAATGAATTAGAGGGCATTCCTGTTCCTGTTTCTTGTTATCTTATATCCTACGAATGTACAGCCGCATTGCCGCCAGTCACCCTTCGTTTTGTTATTTTTTTTTTGCATTCTACTTAGATTTTGCTTATTGTTGATGAAATTCCGAGAAATTCTAAACGAACGACAATGTTTTGAAAAAATATTTTTCGTTTTTCCTTTAACTGGGTAATAATAAGTAAAAATGCAAAAAACCTTCTCCTTTTTTTTTGTTTGATTTCCGGTAGTTTTTTTTCATTATGCTCAAGTTATAAGATGCTGATAATTTGAGACCCTGTTTTTCCTTTATTGTTCATCATTCGTAGGCACTTTATTCACTCACGGATTGAGTTTTTATTTTCCGTGTCAGAATTATTTGTGATAATAATATCTAGCATGAATATATATTTCTCTCTTTTCTACTAATCCCATATAAATATTATAATAACATATTCCATTTAGAATTTAGTATTTAGGTACTTAACAAAGATTTCACCTTCCTAATTCTACAACAGAAGTACTATTTGGATAATTCCACGAACGCCGTACTTTATTCAACTAATCATCTAGTTTTTAATATTTAAAAAAAATTACAAACAATATATAATTCGAATATAATGACGGAGTATATTTAGACAGAACAATTTAAATTAAACTTGAAACATTCCATCATATATTATATGACGTACTAATATTTTATGAAATATTGTTATTTGTTTAATTTACTATTTTAATATTTATGTCAATGACTGTCGATGTAATTATCAGGTCATTGACCAAGATTAGACTGAACTCAGTATTGTGAAACCGACGAAATTATAAATACGTGTTTTTAGAAGAAGTTACAAATAGAAACCACAATTTTCGAACAGTTGGTCATATTCGCCGGTAAAGCACTGCGTTTGAATTAAGGAATAACGGGAGAAGGACGGAGTCTCTCTTCTTTTTAAAAATATTTATGCGCACCCCTTCTAACCATATCCTAATCAATAAGACATTTAAATATTCAGGTACATATGCACATTTTTTTTAGACTTTTGCATTGCCTTTCTAATTTTTTCCCAAATAAAGAACTGTCGGTAAGTGTTAAAATTATAATTATAAAGATAGCGAGTAACAACAAATGCCGATAAAAGGATAAACGTACTACGCATTAAGTCAATAACCGTAATCTATCTATATTTATTTGAGATCAGAATGTGTTATTAAGTTATATAGAAAGTCAGTATCACTGCGTGTCACACGCGTACTAACCATTTTAACAGTTTCCATTAATACTCATAAAATTATCAATATTTTACATTATTACGGTAGATTCCATTCCAATTCATTTTTTGTATAATTTTGCACTCCGCATCTAATTATACACAACACTCGTGTTCAATTATAAAGTTTTTAATTTTACATATCGGAATGTTATAAATGATAGGTATATTCCAAACGTTTCGTACAGGAAAATTTTAACATTTTGTGTAAGTTTTACGTACCTATCTACTTATTATTCTATATAGGCACGTTCCCACATGTAATAACCTATATCATATATATACGTTGTTACCGTTGGTGATATATATATATATATATATTTGATATTATATATTTTTATTATGTATCTACGGTTTCTATTATATACGTGAACGTTTAATAATTGAAAAACGCATATATACTGGCAAAATGCCAATGTATTATAGGACATAAGTATAATGAATATATTCAGTTTTCAAAAGATCCCAATGTTTGTTCGACTTTTTGCTCAAATTGAGATATCTATCGGTCGATTAAAGAGAAAAGGGTTTGGTGTGTGGGAACTCGAAATAACGTCCCGTGAAAATCGTTTTAAAATCCTCCGACGCGTTTAAATTGATGTGACCCAAACGGGCAACAGTATGATATTTTGAATTCATACAATTTCGGTCTTTTTTTTGTTCAAAATGATCGTCCCCCATTGTTAATGTCGCGAATCGCGTCCACCTGCATTCTCGACGACGATGGCATGGAAAAAAATGATTTATATTTTCAACCACCCCAGGAATTTTGGTAAAAACGATATTCGCGAACTGGTTTATAATGCATATTATATTTTAGCATGTATATACTATATATATACACCATGTATAAGTATAGCGAAGTATTTTTTCGATTTTAGAAATTCGTAAAACTTCCATTCGCCTTTTATTCCGTATATATAGCCACATTGTTCGTAGTATATGGACATAATATCACATTCAATATATGATATAATATAATGTATAACGTAATAAATATCCATAAATATCGCTGTCCTCATCTCTTTCTCCGCGTATATCATATATTTCATGATATATAGTCATAGAGCAGTGTGTGTATATTTTATTATATATTTATCGATACGTTATTAGATATATACTACGAAGGGGCGTGTACGACTACAGTTTACACCTATATATAAAACGTTAACCACGGTTCCCGTCTGATGGACTACGGTTATCGGAACGGACCGTGAAGATTTCTAGAGTCACAAATTTAGACGGCGTGAATATCATCATCGCGATCACTGCGAGGACGTGCGGTATAGTGGTGGCAGTAAATATAATCTATGCGCTCCTCAATTATTGGCTGCTGCCGTGCCAGACAGGTGTGCATCGTGTAGATTATATATATATATATATATATATATATACCAATATACACGAGGTGTACTTGACGCAAGCCCGAAAACTATATACTGTATAATCGCCGTGTACGACGCATTAATATACCGTGTTCGGGTTAGGTCACCAATCGGTTTTTATATGTATATTTTTATTTTTTTTCGTCGTGGCTGAACGGTTGGCGTGCACCAGAATTCCCGATCGGTCGTCTCTGTGAACTCGAATGAAATCAATAATATAATAATGAGAAGAAAAATACCCAATGTAAATCTATACTCCGCGGCACGGACGGAAACCATTTGAATTTCAACGCCATAGATTATGTTTATCCGGTAAGTAAACGCTGTAACGGATTGCGATAATTTGACAGTATTAAATACGCAGCTGCAGCTGTCGCTGTTGTATGCGTTTGTGACCGAAAAGGCACAAAACGGAATCGTTTCGGGATACCGTTTTCAGCAGTGTTCAATATTATTATTAATGTTTTTAAAATTATCGAAAACAATACGACATCGAATATAGGTATCTATTGCAGATGACTTGACAATATACATCGTGAAAATATACATATATTTTCTATATTGATTTTAAATTTTTAACGAATCTCTCAGTTTTTACGATTTGAATTCCTCGTTTTATGCTGCAATTTTGATTAACGTTATACATACCTATACTCTGTTCAGCGAGAGAACACGCTGATTCAGCTCATTCCCCCGTGTCATCCTGCTATCGAAACTGGTTCCCCTATGGCAGGGTGGTCGTGTGGGGATGCTCAGAAGAACCGATTTTCGTCGATCCGCGGCGTATTCTCTCACTGAACAAAGTATAGGTAACTATTAAACTGTACATAACTTTTTTTCCAATTTATTTGCCATAAGACATTTCTAGCTTGTATGCCGCATCTATGCAGGTATAGATATACTGGTATTTTTTTTATAATATGACATTGAATAAACATAATATGTACCATCAAACTTTTAATTTTATTTTTTAAATTAAAAACGACGTATGACGTGGTCATTTTACGCAGTTTCTTTCATACAATGCATTTTTGGTAAGTAATTTATGGTGCGTTATGAAAAATTATACGACTGTCCTTCGGGGACAACAAATCCCCCGATTGTCAATTTCGATTGTACCTAACAGTTTATCCTGTGACGTGTTTGATTTGTATCTGACATTGTCACAAAGAAGCACGAGGGAACACGCTACTGTCGACTGGTTCTGGTATACATATAGTAGCCAGTTTGACAGGATCATACCGAATTCCCTCTATTATGAGTGAAAATGCTAATACAAGATTAGTGTGTATAATGTATAATATATATAGAAAGACAAATATAAATTGAAAATAATGCGTATATGTCTCGTCAAAAGATATTATAATCGAATATTGCATCAAACGATGAAAAAAATCTAAATCAAATTTATTAATCTCTTTCGACTTCACTAAACGTATATTGAAATACGTTAGTTGCCATGAATATATATTGTTCACATTTAATATATCAATTATAAGACGTTGTGTAATTATTATAAAAGTACGGTATAGGTACTGGTTGTATAAGCCAACACACGTCTTCAATATTTATGTTGTTCGAGTATAACTTAATTAACTGAAATTTGGATTATATTATTATTTTTATATAGCAAATATTATTATAATATTATTTATATATTGTGTATGTATATATAGAAATATTTTAATAATTTGAAAAGAAAACCGTTAGATAGTGGGTATCGTCTATGGTATTCAAAAACCTATTGTGCAGTATATGTTTCGCAGTAGTACAATGTATAACAGACTTAAAAAAGTAGATAATTCTCTGATAATAAGAAAAAACATTTTTTTTTTTTTTTAATACCTATCGGCTATTTTTTTATTATAGACTAGGTGTTATTGTACTACCCCACGTACGCATTTACTAATATGCGTTCAACGGGCGCTGATTTAAAGGGTGGTAAATAATAGCAATGATTAGATGACTCGTCGATTTTTGCACCTTTTTTAATTAAAAAATCTAACAAGGGTATTTATTTCATAAATCATCACGTCCCGTCCATATTTTTTTAACCGTAGCAGGATCTTGTTATCCCGTCAATTTTCAGTCCTTTAATTATTTCTCGTAAAAACCGTTTAGTTCCAAACATCTTTTCGATTGTTCTAATAATGCACAGTCACAGCCGTAGAGCCGTATTATCTATTTCCTTAAGGCATAATAATATTAATAATTTATTTGTTTACTTACTTTAAAACGAAACTAATCCATCATGTGATCGCGGGTTAACTTCGAGAAATAATAAGCAGTCATAATATTCCATTATTCACTACGGGATTATTATTTACATAAAATAATTATTACTCTATTTACTTGTTAAGACTTAAGACACTGGATTATTTATTATATATTTGTATAGATCACCTTGAAACATTGTTTTGTATAATTACATAAAATTATATATTTTATTATTATCAATAAACTATACTTCATTAATGAAAATTAAATGTAATAGGATATTATTATTATTATATTATTATCAAACCAATATTTTTATACTTTAAACATGCATTTATTTAAAAGACACAAGTATGTATATTTGACTTAACTGATATAATATGTATTCCATTCTATTGAAAATATACCTACTTCTTACTTTTCAAACTCAAAATATTTATATTACAGATCAAAATATTATACTATAATTTCTTTAACACAATAGTAATACTTTATTTTTAATTAGGTTTTATCTTTTTTAGTTTTATCACTTAAAGATATAACCGCAATATTATTTACTTAAAAAAAAATTGTTTCATTGAATGTAAATTACAGTAGCAAAACAAAAAAAAAACGAAAAGTGATTTAGTGTCTTCATCCTTTGCTAAATTAATTGTAAATAGTTATAGATATTCAACAACAGTTGCCATTAGTTCTAGCAATCATTGCTTTATATTGCTTAGAGCTATTTCAAATGTAATAAACATAATTTTATCAACGTCAAACTAAATACCTGACACTTAATTAAATTAATGTTTTTTAATATAAATTATAAAATAGAACTATAAAATCGTACAAAAATAATATATATATATATTATATACACCATTATATGCACCTATATTTAGTTATTAGTGTAGTCAAAATTATTGTACATTTATATGCTTGGTATTTATAAATCAATCAATAAAAAAATATATTGTAATCGGGGCTCAGTTAATAATGTTAATGAACAGTAATAATTTAAACTAAATTCAAAAAACTCTTATAAAATATTTAAATTTGGTCTAGGTTTTTTAATTACATATTATTATTTTTATAATCTAGTATATAATCTCCTCCCATAAACATCATATCGACTAGGTTTATTTGTTTATTATATATTTATATGTGTATTCAACAATGTTACAAAATTATAAATGCAAATAACTTAGTTTTATAAACTCGTAAATACACTACATTTAGAAATTTAACGAGAATATCTACAAATGAATAATCAAATGTCTCACAAAATCGTTTATAATTCTTTAAACACATATTTTTTACTGATATAGGAACATTTTGATAGAGTAAAGCATTTAAAATATAAAGCTGAACTATTATATAATATTTAAATATAATATGTACTACACAAATAATGTTCAAAATCAAACTACTATTTTTTTGTTTTGATATAAGTAATATTATTTTAAAAAAGAAAATATATTTTTAATGTTAAACTTATTTTAATTGTTTTTCTACATTCTACAATTGTATATCAATCATCTTAAATATAACTAATATATATATATATATATTTTTTTTTTCCGTAAAGATTATCATTCTCCAATTTTCATAATTAAAAGTATTTCTTTGAATTATATGACGCAATATTAGGCACAGTATAATATGATTTCATTTCAAACAATACTTTATAATATAGTACCAACATATTTAACAACTAAGGGTTGAAATATAAACTTTAAAATTAACATTTCAATATTTTGAAATTTATTTTTTCTGTATTTATCTTTTCAAGTATCCAACAACAGAATAGTAATTAATAGTCTTAAATCGTAATTTTTTTTTTCTAAATTTAAAGATAAAAGTTGTGGTTAATTAGGTAATTAACTTCACTATTCAATTGTTTTTCTAGAATAATTTATTTGAAATTAATTTTAAAATATGAATTTCAAAAATCTAAGAAAAAACTCTTTTTTATAGACATTATCGTAAAGGGTTCCTAATTAGTTATCATAATATTTTAGTCAAACTTATAAAAATTAATTATGATTTTTAGATTAATATCAATTTATAATAATAATATATTATTATTATATTATTAAAACCCTTTCAAGCAGATTTAATCTTAATCATTAAAGAATGTTATCTTTTTCTCGGATAAATTGATATAAATCTTTATTTAATTATTATTAATGAATGAATTTTAAAATAACTATTTATATCCAAAACATTATATTACAGAAATGTTAAATCAATCATAAATTGTGTAAAGTACAATACCAATAATTAATTATTAAACTGTTTGCGTTGGTTGACTAAAACAGTGGGTATTAAAACCTTAATCTTCTTTTAAAATTGGCTTTTTATAATTAATTTAATATGTATTTAATAGATACTCTTAGCAGTACTCAGCTTAAATTATATAATTCGTGAGAAATAAGAACCTCAGTATTATTTAGTAGTTATTAAATATTTATGACCGAATTCAATATAACGTTGAAACTAAAAATTCTACACCAGATACATATTATTATGTATACCGTATACGGTATACCGTGTGCGTTTCGTTCTAAAAAATCGTAGAGCGAATAATAAAAAACGAATAATATTTCATTAATCATGTCATGTACAAATGTTATAGTCAGAATTAATTATTATTATTGAAATTTCCCCCAAAAAAATATGGCTAACAATATTGTTTTTGCTAATATGATGAAGGTACAAAAAAAAAACGATCAATTACAAAAATATGTTATTCCGTTGACTGTTCAATCTTCGTGTACAGGTGCATCAAAAAAAAAAAAAAAAAATTGTAGATACGAACTTACGAATTAACTACAATAATATTGTGGCATATAAATAAGTTCGATAATACAATGTTCCTAATCCAGCAAGTAAACAATAACATTATTGTGGACGGCGGTGGCGACGAATGTGGAGTCGTGTACACAGTAGGTACACCTCTTACGCGCATAATTTATTTATTACATAATATCACTATTATACAGCAATAATAAATATTATAATAATATGTATAATCAATGTAACAGTAGCACTCGGTGACACTGAAAACCGATAAGTGCACACACAGGCGTACACGCATTCGTCGGTCAGGAATAACGTACTCGTGTTTTGACTTCGTCGTCACAATTCGTATATGCACACATAATAATAATAATAATAATAGACGTCGTACGGTTTAACGTTTAATAATTACGCACACTTATATACCTTATATATTATACAGACACACGTGCAACACACAATATACACATATTATAACATAAAATATGTATACATAATACCTATATATATATATATACAACTCGTTGTCGCGGTGTATGCCATAACGTATATACAGGTATATACCATATAATAATAATATATTAATGCGCGTACGTGTGTGGCATAGTTTGGTTTATATATATATATATATATACTGTACGGCGGTCGTGTGTGCGGCGGCTGACGAGAGTGGTCCAGAGGCGGCGGTCGCAGGAGCAGCGTTGGTCGCACGCGCTAGACACGCGTCTCGGGCGGCCCGCAGCCTCCTCTGCTCGCGTACGCGGACCGATGGCGCGGAGGAGGCCGAGGAAGGAGGACGGCGGTGCCGAGAAAACCAGGTGCAGATCCCGTGCGAGTGAATACAAAATGCGCTCGCGTCCCACACCTATAATATATGATGTATTATATATATATATCAGTCGAAATCGCTCTTCGTTGCAGTTATATATACCTAGCTAGGTACGTACCTACCGAACGAGACGAGCACCCGAGATGTACGGTCGTAAATATATGGGATTTCATAGTCCACAAGAGCTAGGCCCCATAGAAAATCAAAGTTCAAAATAAGCCCCCCCCCCATCATGAGCGTCATTAGTGCTAGTAGTCATTGCAGGGAGTCGTGTGTAATCAAAGTTTAAAATATTACCATACAGTAAAAACCCTAAAAAGGACCAGTGGGTCATAAAAATTAATCTCAAAAATAAAACGTAAACAATAAAATAAATGTGTACGCCTATAATCTATATATTTTATTTATAGATGCAATTGTTTATAAAATATCAGTATCGATAATCTTATTAGATAATTCTTTTTCTTTATTTATTATAACCAGATCACTTTATTTATTATAACCAGATCACTTTATTTGTTTTTACTCATATAGTCGACCTGACGTATGTTTTGATTCGTCTCATACATAAACTGGAAGTACATCCACAATATTAATAAATTGTATACATAATATATATATAATTATTGATTATCTTACACATTGTACTTATGACAATTTATTTTCTATGCAAGGATTTATATTTTAAACAGGATTTTGCTAAAAAGTAAAAACGTATGGTGGGCCAATCCTCCCCCCCCTGTTACACCGGTTGATATGCCATATTTGTGCACACTGCAGCTATAAATCATTAATGACATTCACCGTGGTTTCTGGAGATAAAATCGCGAGGAATTCTCGTCATAAAAATATAGCCGCCGTCATTCAGGTTCGATTTCAGCGTGCCACGCGACCGCTACAAGTTTTGCCGCGCCGACCGTATAGATTGTGTATCGGCGCTCACCGCGCTGGCTACCGGCGACGGCTGCTACAGTCCCTTCGTTCGGATTTAATCGAGCTGCCTGTAAACCTGTTGTGCTCCAAAAAGGGGGATGTACCGCGCGGCACCCTAAGGCGAACGTCTCTCGGAGGTGGCTTCCCGACGACGACTATATACGACGAAGACTACGGAGGCGATGACGATAATAATAATTAATGTTGAATGGGCTGATGAGCAACCCCCTTGTATGTGACGATCGAGGTCGACTAAGAAACGAATACCTTACTGATCACCGCGATACGACTCGTACGGCCCGTCGTCGTGTGCTATAATATTACAACGTTTTACTGTATACCTATTAAATAGGTACCATGTAATATTATAATACACATTTTAATATGTAGGTATTTAACCATTATCGCTTGGATGAAGCGTACAGGTACCTATTAAATATTATAAAAGAACAATAACTTTGAGTGATGAGGACCATAACATTGTTACATAATATAACCGGTATAGCGCGCAGTCTACACGAGGTCCGTTACCTCAATACTGCCATACTTGAAATTGAATTTCATTATTATTCAGTACTATGTACATTGTTTTGTACAATTTTGTACAACCTCACAAATACGAGAAAACGCGATTTAACCATGTCCGTGCTGCGTTAGCGTTATCTCAGTACCTACTCCTTTTGCCAGTAAATAAATTAAAATACACTAAACTATATTCAAGTTTCCTTATATGAATTACGTATAATATGTATACATATTGCCTCAATATTTTCACTAAAAATAATTATTAAAAAAATGACTGTGAAATACACTCGAATTCAACACGCACATAATTATTGCAGCAGCTGCAACGCGGGTGCTCGCTCGCGACGGAGTGCCCATCGCGAGCCACACGTATAAAACAATATATAATCAGTGATCACACATGTATTGGTGCCGTTTAATCATATGCGGCCACAAAATCGCACGTGCCAAAAATGATATCTTTCGAGAGTTGCGTCAATGGCATCTGATACGGTATTGTGCCACGTGTTCACAATTTTAATATCATCCTCGGACTTTTGACGTCATTAGTACGTATATACAGTTCTGATATATTCGCTATAGCTTATAATACAACCTAGATAGTCTGGCTACTGATTACTTAAGTTTTTACAAGGCGATCATTTTAAGTTTCTACCCTCGTTATTTTGAAAAGTCTTAACTTTTTTGAAAAAAATATTTTCACATAATTTTATGTCATTAAAAAACAAAAATTATATGTTGTACTTAAAGTTATAAGTTTATATATATGTTTATAATAGGTTGTCATTGTAAAAAAAGAAAAAATTTAATTAATAACAATAAAAAGTGGTAAAAATATAACTTTTTTTCCAAAAACGATGTTTTGTAATGGACATCAAATTATGTAAAAAAAAAATTGAACCATCGAATTAATGAGTAAACACTTAACTGGATCATCTTGTATACTTAGCCAGTTTGGCAATGCGATGTCAAATTATAGTTATTATCTGGATCTATAAGAGTTAAAATTCGTTACTATTAGGCATCAGCTATCGAATGAAAACGATGTTTTCACTTTTTGCGCATGAGTATAAATTATGACATGTGTGTGACTATATTAATCCGAAAAGATATTATAAATGAGAAATTAAACTATTACATTTTTAAAACGAGATTTTCATTTATATACAATGAAAATAATGTTTGGCATAATATTTTGTTTTTATGTATAATCATACAATTAAACAAATTATACATTTCGTTCACAATTTTATTGATAAATTATATCTTTTATTCTGTATGGATAAATTTTATGTGTACTTAATTTGTTATATTTTTGTAACTATTTTACAAAAACAACGTATCTATTAGTAAAAGATTTTAAAAAAAAGGTTAATTATGTTTTTCATATTCCTAAATATTGTAACAGTTTAAATGTAATTTTGATTTTAGTATAAGGAACGCTTTCCGAAAAGTCATATTAGTAGTCCATACTAACCCTTTTTCCATATTTTAAATTACAGGACCTATATAGACAATAATAGTGAATCCAATTAAAGAAATTGTTGCAGGTATACAATATATATGTATATGTATATATTACAACCAATTCGAATTTCGGAAAATGAAATTACAATAGGTAAATTGTTTTTAATCTCGCCCTATAGGTATAACAATAACATGTAGATCAATTTTTAATGGTAGTAAAAACGCGATTGTCTCAATGTATACTGTTTTTTTTAAACAATATCGTTTATTCGTTGTATCATAATTTGAGTGAATTTAATTTCATGATTTTTTTTTATTCAATAATTATATGAATCCGGAATTTCCGCGTGTTGTGTATAAGTATCATAGACATAAGAAAAGGATCTCGATCATCTTCTACACTGCCGGTCTTATTAGAAAATTATAGGGGCAAAACTAATATGAGGTCTTGTTCTACACACACGTGGCACGCAACCGTGCATTGCATCGAAATGCTCACATTAATAACTACTTTATAATTTTACGTTCAGTACGGGTTTCTTCTTCTACTTAAACTTAAAAAAAAAATATTTTAATGTTCTCGATTTATGGCATTTCGAGTAGTTCGAAAGTAAAAAAAAAACACCTGTATTTATTAGAATATTTATTTCGTACAATTATATTTAATAGTACAGTAGTGTGTGCAGGCGCAGTAGCCGCTGCAGTGTGTTCATATGCCAGAAATTAATATTATATTGTCATTATAAATTATAAGTATTTTGTTCATTATTAAGTTAATAATTATTGTTAAAACAATACTTTAAACAAAGAAAACACGCGATATAAAAAACTCTGTTGTACAAACATCGAGTAAAAAAATGTATTTAAGTAGGCACGTCATAATATTTGAATACCTATATCGAAGTTTGAAATCGGTTAATATTTAAAACAATTAATAAATTACTGCTTCTAAAATATTATGTTCGTTATAAATAGAAATTGTTTTAAATTTTGAATTTTACACACTCGTGATCACAATAATAATATGAACATAAAAGTAAAATCGTGTTAAGAGTTGCAGTATATGACTGAATTTGATTTTTCCAAAATATAAACTTTTGTTTGTTTAAACAATACAATAGTTAAAATCTGTAACTGGACTTTTATTGAGAATACACTTATCTACACACTACACGCTATGTTATAATAAGATTAAGATATATAGTCTAGTGATGCATAGAATCATAAAATATATGCAACGTTAATTTTAAATGAAAGTATAAATTACTTAGTATTTCAGTGTTTTGAAAATCTTAAAAAATACTGGACTTGTGATTTTTATAGTTAACCTAACCTAAAAACACTAACACTCACCACCATATTAAATTTCGTAACGTTTTTCTTGTTGGCACTAAATAATTTGAATCAATACAATTATTTATTAACCACAAACTGTAAAATTTGGAATACACATAAAATTGTGACTTTGTTAAAAAAAGTTAATTCATTGCTTATTCATTTTTAAGAATTTAAATTTGAATTGCATGTATTATGTATATATATGCTATATAAATATAGTCTATATTTTTGGTATAAACTAATTTGATCCAATTAAAGTTTTTAAATTAATATTTTTTTAGTATATTTATTTATATTATAAGTATAGGTAAAATATATTATATTTTTACGTCATGCTAACAATTTGATAAGTGCCATTATCAAGATAAAATATAGGATATGTTTATAATTTATATGTTTATAGTTTATGCACCTGCACTCTACATGCTTCATATTCACACTGCAGCTGGCTTAAGATTTCTATCAGCGACTTTAGCATATTTTTATTCCTGCATATCGAAAATAGTCAACAAATTAGTTCTAGTCGTACTTCAATACTTACCATACTCGAAATATTATTTAGTAGAATAATTATCATTATTTTTACTATGAATATATTATATTATGTAATACTTACTAATAATTATACTATACCATATTTAGTAGTTTTATTTTTATTTACTTAATTAAAAATGTTTAACACAAAATTGTTTCCAGTGACTTTAACGCTTGGCCAGCCCTCTATTTAAAAACTAATATCTATCATACGAGACAACTTAAAATATTTTAGAACAAAAAATTTATTTTCAATTTACACTATATCATATAATAGTTATTACCTATTGGTACTTATTACGTTATATTACATTTGTTTATAATGTTAATAATGTGTTGTAATATCATTTTGGAAACGTTTATCGTATATTGTATAAGACTCGAAAGTTATCCCTGTAAATTTCACCCTATTATTGTTATTACAACGTGGCATTGCCCGCCGCCGACGGGCGTTTAAGTCACTATATAATATAGTCCTGATGCACGCGCCTTCGTTAAGTACGTTGTTTAATGAATAGGCGGTGGCGGCGGTCAGTGTGTTTTATTTAAGACTTCATAAAAAAATCGACCATTATCCTCAGTATAAATGAATCCAGCGTTAGGGGTGGTCGGTCGGGTGAACAAACTAAACTAAAAAAAAAAAAAAACAACCCATCACTAGATGACCATTTATATATCTTCTAATTATATTCTAATTTTAAATCATCATTTATCTTGATAAAAAAAAAATGTATACGTATAAAAAAAACCTTAACCACCGCCCCGCCGGGCTTTTCATGTTATAGGTAGGTTATATAGAGGTAGTTTTTTTTACATAAACCTCCATAGGTACTCTTCCGCTGGGCAGATGCATTTTGAACATCATAAAATATTCGAATTCGAATGTTGTACGAAGTAATGAGAAATAATTGTTTGTGTAAAATGTTTTGACAATGAATGCGATAAATGGTTTTTCGTTTTGTTTAAGGGTAAATCGTACCAGAATGTATTTTTAAATTAGAAATACATATCGAAAACATAAGTAACAACCCTCTCCCTTTTTTTTGTATTATTTATTTTACGTCCAATATCTTAATATAAACAAGATGATATTATTTTCTATTTGACATTGAAAAAGTATTTGGGATAATGATAATTATTGCATGATTGTATTTTATATGGTTCATAAGAAATACAAATTTACTCATATTCAAAATTATTTCATCAAAAAATAAAACTAATTTAGTTCTGAAAATACATAAAAAAAAATCCCATAAATATTGTATTCTGGTTGTCATATATAGATGGTTATCCGTGTTGTTTTTCTAGAAATTGAAAAATACAGTATTATGATATACTGCAAAGGTGTTAATGGAAAATTGAAAACGACATGATCATCATTATTTACATCAATTGTATTCCGCCATGAGAAAGCTAGGGGCAAGATATTTAATTAAGATTTTAAAATATATTTTTTGAACAATGAATGTTATAATGTAGGTCTTTTCGTCTTTTAGGTGGGTGAAATGTATAGTATTTTATTAATACAATTATTTCACCATCGTTATTAAGTCAATTCCAAGAAATTAAAGATAAATATTTTTTAATGAAATTGATTTATATAATCCCAATTATAACACCGGCATTATCGAATGTTAAATTTTTTATTATTATAATTATTATTATTCAGGAAACGCTTGTACACAAATATCGAATGTATTATATCATTATATATTTATATTATTACATTTATTATACAATGTGTTATCCAAATTCACTTATTATCCAATGAATCGGTTTTTAAACTCATTTATACAGCAAATACAGCAAACATGAATGTCTTTATTTAAATATAAAATTTAAGCCAATTATCATAAAAACCAAAAACGACATATCAATGTTCAATCAATTATGGTGGACATTTTATTTACCATTTAAAATGCTAATATCAAACAATATAATTTACATAAAAATCAATAGGGTGGTAACTGGTAATGGGATCTGTTTTACTATATTAAATAGAAAAAAAATCCGCATTATTTAAATTTCATCGGCTAATAGAAAAACTGTGTATGTAAATTATTTTTTATTTAATTTGTATCAATAAATTTGAATACTCAAAAAATTCACAACAATATTGTAGGTATATATTTTAAAAATATTAAAACTGTTATTTACCTTGTAGTTTGGACAATATTAGACTAACAGGTCATTGTTAAGATATATTTATTTTAAAGATAATTGTATGATACATTTGAAATATTTTATTTATACCTACATAGCCTATATATACATATGAAACAATTAATATTTAAAAAATATGCAAGACGTACAATATTGAAAATGTTCCTCTGTAAGTAGGCATTAATAAATAACATAGTTGGTTTTTGATTGGATTCTTTAACGAATTACATAATCAAATAATTCTTTGATTTTTTTATTTTTAATTATAATATATTTTACATAATGATTATTTTAATTATCTACATTTGATCAAATAACTGTTATTACAAAATTTTATAGTTGTATTTTAATACTAACGTTTTATGAATTTTATTAATTTTTAACAGCTATGTTCTTGGAAATTGCGTCTGACCATCGCATCACTTAGTTCTGTTCAACTTGTTTGGAAAATTAAATTAATACTTCAGCATTTTGATAGGACTAACCTGTGGTGCCTTATACCTGTTATCTATTTCTAAGTTTTAAAACCGGTCTAAACAGTTGCTAAAAATGATCTATTTACCGTTTATCAAAAAAATGATCTATTTATCATAAGAAGCGCATGTCGGACATGAGGTTATACCTACAGGTAAACAGGTTCTGTTTGAATGATTTCAAAACTAAGCTTCAGAAGTTATTATAAACAGCTTAACAGCATCTCATCTTGGAAATAAATTATAATATTGATAGACGTTTATGGTTTATATTTACATTTATTTACATCGGCTTAATAATATATTGCCTAGTAAATAAAATATATTTTATAAATTTAACCAGTACTAATGTATCATATTAAACAGATACGACTACAGCCCGCGGGGCCATACTTAAATCGAATAAACACATTTATAATTCGGTAGGTGTTTGAATCTATTTTCAAATTTCGTTTTCGACGTGATGGATACATCCACGAAATAGTCCTCCCATTACGCAAATATGGAATACATAGTTTTTAGTTTGCCACTAATGAAGTTCGCTGTCCGCGTTTTTCAGATAAAAGAAATAAGCCGACTCGCGTTTCGCGTTTTTCCGACTTCTGCTGTGGACACAATCGGCAGGGCGAAAAAAATCGTGCGACGCGTACAGAAATCGCGTTCGATACGGTCGGCGATGGGATGAGATCCGACGTCGCGTTCAGTCCGCCGCGCTGGAGACTTTGATGAACGCCAACGCAAAACGCGCTTTTGACGACAACGACAATGACGGATGACGTATGTAGAGCAAAGCGATACTACGCACACACACTCGCATATAAGTATATACGCGTTTTGCGCGACCCGTGCTCGGACAAAGGATTTTCGCCGGTCGACTCCTATTACGATACACTTACACAAAACACACACACACGTAATATATTAAGTATAATATATATATATATATATATATATATTTCGAGACGGTGGCGGTGGCCTTCGACAGTAGTCTGGTAACCGGAGGCATGGTGGCGGCGGCGGCGGCGGCGGCGACGACTAGAGAAGTGCACCGAAAAAACGACGAAAAAAATAACCGGTTGGCGTTTTAAGTTCCCACGAGCTGCTGCCCGCCAGCAACAGAGTGCTCAAATGCGCGCGCGCGCGCGCTCGCGAGTGTGTGTGTGCGTGTGTGCGCGTGTGTGTGTGTGTGCCTGTGTCTATGCCTGTGTAATAAATACTCGTCTCTTGAGTCGTTGTTTTTTTTTTTCGTGCGTACCATTCTTTGCCGCCGTCGCCGCTGCCGCCGCCCGGCGGTGGGGATGGCGCGTGCCTTCGGTGGATATGCCCGCCGCGCGCCGCGTTTCCAGGTGTCCGGTCGGGAGCGCGCGCGAGCCACCGGCGGCGTCGGCGCGGCAGTGGGGATGACAAGAACCGCCGCCGCCGCCGCCGCCGACATGGCCGCGCGCTGTTCCCTTATATATATAACGCTGTTAGTATGCATATCAATATATATATATATATAATATTATAATATATACACATATTATAGTGATATTGTAGACGAGAACTGCAGCGGCTCACCCCCGTCGGCGTATCGTCCCTCTCTCTCGCGCGCGCCGTCCCGTCGAACGGCGTATAAGTACTCCGCGGCGACACCGGCGCCGCAACCCCCAGACACCATCAGTCGCGTTTCGAACCGCACACGCACACGACGCTCGCTCCCAAGCTTACCCACAAACGGCCAAGCTCCACATCAACACGCTGCACGGTGTCTCATATACTATCAACATCGTCATCATATTATACGCTAAGCGCCGGCTTCAGCTCGCTCGTCTCCACTGCCGCAGGAGTTTTCCCGCAGCGAATCCGACTACACCGCCAACGAATAACTTCGTTATTGCCGTACAGCCCGATTGTTTTTCTATTTAAAGGTAAACGATTTTATACATTTTTTTTTTTTTCCATTAATTTATTCGATTTTGTTTTTTTGTTGTTTGTATATTTTTGTCATAACTATTATCCGTTTATCTTCTTATTTTGTTTTATTATTATTATTGTTGTATTTTACGATAAGTAAATATTATTTTTGACTCTTGTCGTATCGCTGAGAATTCGCTCGAAATTGATACAGTGACGTCTATACCGGACTATCTCGCAAAGTGTCAACGTAATGATATAGGTACATAATATAATTATTATATTTTTTTGAACATTTTTTTTACCGGGGTAAATTATGAATTTCGTTTATAAACTACTAATTTGCTCTAAAATTATAACTATTATGACTTAAGTTGTTTAATATTTTATGGCCACTGTTAGTAAAAATAAAAGGCGTCTTAAGTTGAAAAAATATTTTTTCACATTTTTGTTTATTTAATTTTACACAATTAAAGTTCGTTTTAAAGTAGTGTAAATGCTATTTTTCAAGCTGTTTCATAAAATAATAATAATAATAATAATAATAGATGTGTATTTTAAATCCGTATTTATAACGGTTAATTTGACGTATTTATAAGGCCTTTGCATTGGTAGTTGCCTCACCCTTTTATTCGGTGTCACGTTCAAGAGCGGATCCAAGGGGTATCCGCCAAGTCAATCGTATTCCTCCCTTCCCACGAAAAAAAAATATTGAGTTTCACTATTTTGTATTGTAGTAAGTCAATATTACAAAACTTACATTTGAAAAATTCTTTATATTTATTTTATGAAATATACGTATTATAATATAGTTGTAATACCTATATTTTCAATCATATTCTACGCACATTAAAAGCCTGCGGCATGTACATATATAGAATAGGTGTATTGTATATTTATTATAAAAGTGTTTGTACACGGTTTTCAAATTTCCCGCCAGTCGAACAATTATAAATCAATCCCTCCTACCTCTTCCCCCCTCGTTTTCTCGGGGCTGGTTTGCCCCCCGGCCGTGGTTAATTTTATACTTGCGTGGTCGCTACGTTTTATTATTGTAAATTTAATCGCTCAGTAGGTATACTCCACTCGTACCAACGCGTTGCATGAAAGGGTGGAGGGGTGCTGATAGAGAGAAATACATCGAAAAGCAATTTTTCAGTTTCCGCTTCGCACGGGTTGTTTTTACGCGACGTATCCGGTGCGTAGTATAAGTAATAACTGGTAGGTGTACTCAGACGGGAACTCTCTTTCACTCGGCGAAGAAAAAAGGGGTACTACACGTACGCGTCCGGTATAATATTTTGTATTATTATTTATTTATTTTATTGTGTGCCCATTTTACCGTATACGGATTTAAAAGTCGTATACGTAGGTATAATAAGTAGAGTAACTACATAATATGTATATAAGGCCAATGCGGGCCTACCGAACACGTACGCGGGAGCGAATAAATAATGTCATGCGCGGTCACGATCCCGTATTATATATACGTCATATTATATTGTATCGTATTATGAATTTATTTAATTTTTAACGCGAAATTTACAGCTCCGCCAGGTTTACGACGAGTACTACCTATAATACAATATATAATATATATACCCACACGGCCACCGGGTCTACACGTGGATTTCTTTTTATTTCTATGCATTACAAACGATCGATAAACTTTTCGACCATATTATGGATGGGTGTTGTATACAAACAACGCGCGCGTCCTATACGGCGTGAAACGCGTGTTTAAAAAAATAACACATATTATATTACTATATTTCACAGTCGTAAAATCGAGTGAATACGGTGAGACGGTTTCTATATCGTTCGTCCCGCCACAGTCATTGGCCAATACGACGCATCGTCGACGACAATAATATTAATATTATATTGTATGCTTTTATCCGATATCACGTTCGGATTAGACCGCGATGATCCGGGCCGCAGCGACGACTTTTACGGTGGCGGCATGGGGGGGCGCCCGAAATTCGTGTCGTTAATCGTTCGAGTAATTTGTCATGTCGCTGTAGGCTGTACCCCGTGTGTTTGTGTTTGCATATAAAATAATAAGTGGCTGTTCCTTTGTGCGCGCACGATGCGGGTTCGGCTCCTAAACAGAAGACACTGTACGCAGTTGTAGTAGTTTAACATAAATATATTTGTGTTTTTCATTATTATTATTTCATTACGCTGTACCTGATCGCAGCAATAATAATTTATCTTTATGTGTAAATTACCCGTGTGCATCCCGTATGATATATCACGCGCGTACACACAACCGAAAATACATATTATAATGTAGTCACATAATATTATTATTATTATTATTATTATTATGCACTTATCTATATGCCGCCGCGATATTACTGGCCGAAGAAAACGCGCGACAACGGTATCGTATGTCATACGCAGCACGCGCGCCGGCACTTAACCCGCGGCGGCGACGGGCGAGGTGAAAATAATGCATATACATCATGTCCTTCGGCAGACATATTTTAGGAATACGGGATCCAGACACTATAATATGCATGTTTCATGCTGGTACGCGTAAGACGTTCGGTTATGAATAACAATTTAATATAATATAATAATGATCCTATATACGGTATACTTATATATTATAGTATGCATATAATATTATGTATATACTGTCTGTATTGGGTTTTTGGGGTTACCGTGCGCGTATATTTGAGTTAACACTATTTTTTTTAAGTCCATGCAGGTAGTCGTTATGCTAAACATGTAGATTACCATTGTTATTTGGCGTTCTATTACGATTGTCGTATAGTCGTCCGTTTCCATCCGTTGCACGACGCGGATAACGTTAATTGTAACAAACTGTATAAAAAAAACGACTTGCGTACCACTATAATCTATCCATTATAATATTATGACAAAAAATTTTACGACAATTTACCGAGTATAGCTTCTAAGTACGCAATTCGAGTTTATAGAACTTTGCGGACGTCCTATCAACAACCGTCTTTGGGCAGATTATTCCGAACATTTGACAAAACATTACGGCCTTTATTGCCGTATTGCCGTTTCAAACGTTACGCTATACTTTTCAGTTTAAATTTCTCAAATCTTGTAATCCAGCACCACAGCCCATATGCACTTTTATTTTTTATATATAACTCAATACAATTTAGTCACTACAGTGCATAATCACAACCCGTTTTAAATAAAATATTACATTTTTTCATATTTCACCCCGCTGTCAAATTTCGAACCCATCGCGCGCTAACAAGTGAACATTGTTTCTAGGTCTCGAGCATTTCCATTTTTAAATTAGGCCATCCATGGAGTATAACATAACCTAGACAAACTCGTCTATACCGAATGGAACCGCGACATTGTCAAATCGTTTAAGTATATAATATTAAAAACCCGTCGTGAACAAATACCACCCTTGCAAAATGGGAGACTCTCGGGGTTGATGTGCGTGCATTTATATAATACGAG
Source organism: Pentalonia nigronervosa (assembly GCA_014851325.1). NCBI lineage: Eukaryota > Metazoa > Arthropoda > Insecta > Hemiptera > Aphididae > Pentalonia > Pentalonia nigronervosa. The sequence continues at coordinate 17,301 of JACXSJ010002423.1, read as the reverse complement.
TGTATAGGTGAATAATTTTTCCCCCAAACGGTTTCCGTACAGCATTATACTTGTGACGCTGCTGCCGTTGGTGCGCGCTGTAGAATAAAACAGAAAGAGAGTGATGAAGCGGTGGTGTGGCGGAGGGAAACGGGGCGGCAGCGTACGATCGCACTCGAGCATGAAACTGAAAAAAAAATATATGTATATACAAAACCATTAACCAACCCTCCATTATAATAAGCCCTTTACGCACGCACGCAGGCACAACCCCCTGTAGAATGCGTGTATAGAGAACCGGTTTTCGTGGGGCGCGCACAAATCCCGGGTCCGTCGAAGTGTACGAAAAAATAAAAAAAATTATTATGCATTCGTATATACCTATAGGTACCTCACCTACCTAAATAAAAAGCCGCCGCGCGAGTTATTCAACCGACCGCGATCGTAATGATATATATTCCGACGAATTATATTCGAATAAAAAACATGTAGATACCCCGACAGCGGTTTGCCGAGCATACATTATAATATTATTATTTTATATTGTTATCATAAAATAAAATTATAACGCATACATTATACCTGTATATTATACTTGTGTAATTTCGATTTCGATTAGTCGCGTGAGACGTTATCGTCGAAGAGCGTTCCAATGAATGAACGAACGAAAAACAATACGTCACCTTATTATAGTACGTGTAAAGGCGGTACAGATTCGAAACTATGATTAACGTTTCGGTATAAAGCTTGTAAAACCAGTTGTCGTTTTAAAAACGTGCCGCGGCCAATTACATATTGTTATATTGTTTCTAATGGGTTTTATTTTTCAAACAAACTTGACGTTTACCTACGGTTTTCGACGGCGGACTCGCCGACAAATTGTTTGGTTTGCGATAAGACACGCGCAGTGTACACATATACACACACGATATATCGAGTGCAGAGCAATAGTATTTATATAATATTTTATAATCTATATAGATCTGACGTATAGGTCGTACGCGTGTTTGGGAAGGGAAGATCTGTATATAGTGCCGCGTGCGGTTACATACGGTTATTATTGTTTAGGTTACAACCATGGTCGTATAATACTGAGGGTTGATTGGAAAACTAGTAAATCGATTATATGACCGTCGTAAAACCACGCAACGAGGGTAATATAGACCGTACATACCATAGTACATACGTATATACACATAGGTGCACACGGCGACATTGCAGCTTGCGCGCAAAGCAACAGGCGCGTGGTTAAAGGCGGGCGATTTTATTTTGTTTATCAAAAGCAGATGCGACTCGCACGCGTGCATATATAATAAACCTCTTGTTTATCAGTACAAACATTGGAACCGAGTACTGCGACAATAATTAATAATCCAAACCGGTGGTAGCGTCCCGCAGGGAGGTGGCTGAAACAATATCTGACCATAAAAATGAGGCTTTATACCGCAATAATGCTTCTTATACAATATTTTATTGGTCTATACAATTATAATATAATATTATACTACCTATCGTATAATCGTAAAACTTTTGGTGCGCTATTCTCGCAGTGTATTAACATAATTCCTATTTTCATTTGTATCGTTTCAGGTTTGATCACAAAAGGCTATGCAATGATGAGCATTGGCGAAGAACTGAAATCCACCATGCCATCTTTCATGCAATTCTGCTCCAGAGTCGACCAAGTCAACGTACAGGAAGACTGGTGGACTGCTGGATCTGACGCAGGTAAGGGTCGACAATACTGTAATATAATATTATAGTTTTTAATAATTTATTGTGATGTGGTGTGTTTGTGAGTATATAATATATACGTGCTATATGTGGTAAACACGTTATATAATATGTAAAAAAGGGGATAGGGAAACGAAAATTCGTTACAGATTTGTCCGTTTTGCCCGGCAATAATATACAATAACGAGACAAGAGCTCAACCGCCGGAACTCGGAGGTTTGTGTTTTATTTTATTTATTGTTTTGGTTCTCACACACTAGGAAATGAGTTGTTACTGTGCTACGCGTACCGTGAACATTTTGCCTAGTCTCCCCACGCACAATACACTGCAGAGTCCTCGTCACCGTTCGGGGGTGAAAAATTCGAATAATTCGCTCAGGTGCGGAGCAATTATTGTACTCTGTAGCAGCAACCCTTCTGTAGAACCTACGTACCTACCTATATACGGTTTACGTATCCGACAGGGTTGCCGCGAGTTAAATCGAGATTATTCGTGTACGGCGTGGGACATAATAACGTAATAATAATCAGCCCGGAAGTAGATTAGGTTCGGGTGAAATTATTTAATTTGACGGTTGGTCAGTTTTTCAGCTCAGGTGGCAGCACCCACTACTGCGGTGCAACTGTTGTTTTGTTTATAGCATTCGTATATATATGTATATACCTGGTCTGCAACCATAATGTGCAGCGTAAATATAATAAATTTGGTTTGGCAAAACGAACTGTATTATTATGTATATATGTATACTGCAATATATATATTATTACGATGTTATGACCAAATGTGCACGTCAAGTCCGCGAAATATCTGGACCGTACCGTTACCAGACAGATCGAGAGGGTGGAAAAAAGGTGAACGCCTTTCATTAACGTCTTTGTGCACCATATGTTGCGTGTTTGCGTCGCGTTCCCGTTCTCGTCTAGTCTAGAGAGACCATATGGACTATATATACGCGCGGTCTGTTCCCAAGGAATTGAAATATATGTACGTCATATGGTCCATGACATAAGGTGTATGAATGCTTGCGAGTAAAATATAATATCTACTTTATACCTACGGGAAAAAAAATCGTCTACTCGCTAGATATATTATATTGTTTTCCACGTTTCTATTGATTTTATGGCGTGATGGTGTATTATTATAATACGACTGGCAGTTTGTGTCCGAAACTTATGTATACATATACGGAGTGATTATTTTAACACTAAACACGCCTTTTCTCGAAAAGTATTAACGTTTTTGAAAATTTTTTTTTTTGTACAATTTAACTTTATTTTTGAAAAAAGTTAGTTAAGAAAAGTAGTTTTTATTGTTTATCATTTGATAATTTTTTACACTTTTTTATTGGAGTGTCAATATACTGCATTTTTAATTTCATATTATCCCAAAGCAGAATATTTTAAACGAGTACATAGTCAATTAGTTGTAGCACTATTTGAGTATTTAAAGTATAAATTAGTGATGTGGAATAAAATAAGGCTATTGGTATTCCGCAAAATGTTGCAGGTCTACTATACTCATTTTAAAGTTTTTTAAATTCAGATCAAATTTAATATTTGTTTGAAAGTCGATTTTTATATATATAATATTTTGGTTCAGAACATGAAACTTATTATGGAAGCTGTCAATCAAAAATATGTAAGAACTTTATAAATAGGAAATAACATTACTTTTTTTCTAAAAATGTTGTATGTGAGGACTACCTATAAATTATATAAAAAACATTTTCAATAACGTCAATACTTTTCTACATAATGAGTGTTAAAAGAATCATAATAGTATATAGGCACCTTGGTACTTACATAATATGTATGATGTACCTAGGTACCTATCATATCTATATAGTTGAAGGTATAATAATACACGCACTGTGAGGAGTAATACAGTGGGTAAAAATCACAGCGAACATTATACATTTATAACAATAATATATATTATTATTATATATATTTATATATAATCCATTAATACGATATATTATTTTTATTATACATACAGATAATGCTGCCATACATATTGTATATGTGTAATATAGTGTACAATGTCCATACACCCATATAAATTTGATTTTCGACGGTTTGACCTGATTGTTTTTTTTTTTCGAGATAATAAATTATTTTACTCTGGTCATACGTAAATGTACTATTACGTTGGAACCACGTGAGGTCCGCCAAAGAAAAAAAATATTGTCTACGGAATATAATAGCCGATGCGAACGTGTAACTCCGGTAGTGCGCAGGTATAAAATATAATACAACGCGGCCTTACGTAATCGGGGTGCTCGGTCGTTTGTGTCTATTGTCCGCTCGTCTCTTCTTTGCGCCCCTCCCGGCGTGCACATCACGAATTCCCTTGAGCGAAGGGAACCCCGAAGCGATTTAAAAAAAAAATTTTGTTACATTCGCCCCTCCAATGTTTATAGGTAATATTTATTATATAATATATATTATACGACGAAATACTCCGTACTTAACCGACGCTCTTTGTGTACAGCGTCGGAATCCCTGTGGCAAACTCGCACGACGCACACACTGGCAAATACACACGCACGCGCGCGCACAAACATGCTTACACACAAACACACGCGCACACGCATACTTACACACACACAACCCTATAGGCCCTCTCCATTGTGCGCCGCCCAGACCTTTAGGCGGCTTTGCATGGTACCTTCATCATCCCCCGTGTGTGTGCAACGACGGTGGTGGAACGCACAAAAAAAAAAAAAACTGGTTTAAAACACAATAGGTTATACCTATAGATGTGTGTAGTGCGTACCTGGCGCGCGATGTTTGTACGATAAAATGCGATCTCGAAATTCTTCAGAGCCCAAATACCTATTCGCCGTACGGACCCGATCCAGTTTCGTACCGGCCACCATATTGTCCGCCGGTACGTTTACCTTGTTCGTTTTAGAGCTCGCGATTGTGTATTTAACAAAACCGGTGAAAAACACCGAAAAACATTTTCCTCGGCACGTTTGTGTAGATATATCAGTGCTGTATTTCGCACTTATGGAGACTTCAAGTCCGCCGTCACCGACTGATTCTTCTAGTCAACAACGGGGTGAGTTTCGAAACGCGCTTCTATCCGTGTGTATATATTGTAATAATATGCAAATCCAGCCTATATTATTAGTATATTGTATATCGTCCATATTCTTATCACGGTGATTTCAACCGACAACGATAGATAAATTAAAATTTGTTATTATTATTGATAAGTATATATTCAACCACTATATAATAATAATAAATAATAATATATTCTATATACAAAAAAAAATGAGTGTATATAACGACGATAATAACCAGAACCAGTTTTCGTCTGAAATTAAACTGTTCGCTGGCACGAACGGTCGCGCGTCAGACGTCGTCTTCGTTTATATACAACACGCGTTGACGCCGCCGCGTACTTAAATTATTATTGTATAATATGTCTATTTGACTTTATCATTGTAATATGAAATGTATATTATCGTGGAATTTTTTTATTTTAAATTTTTTAACGAATGTCGGATGCAGTTTTTATTTCACTCCGACCACGGGCACGTTTCAATGAAATAAAATAATTTTAATAATAATAAAATGAGAACTCTATGTTGAGTGTGCCTAATGCCTATTGTTTGACGGCAATACAGAAGAAGGGCCATGTTAGCGTTTCCGGTTTTTTTTCCCGAGCGAACTAAATAACCACCGCCGATGACGACTCGCCCCGTCGTAAAACCTAAAAAACTAAAAGACCAAATATACATAGCGCGCGGTCGGTACTCTTGCGGATGATGATGGAATGGTTATGGTGGGGGGAAGGTGAGGAAAGCGGTTGCCTAATGGAACGACGGTTGTATTATAAAATAAGTACACAACAACAACAATAACCATAATAATAATATATACTTAATCGGTCGGTTTGTATGCAAATACGCATATATCGCGCCCCTCTATTTTAAGCCGCGCGCACACAAAACAAGAGAGATAATGCGTACAACGACAATGGCGGTTCTTATCGTTCGCGCGTGAGCTCTTCAAATTTGATTTTTTCTCCCGGTTTTTTATTTTTTTTTTCTTGAAACTGAATTATATAGGTACATTATTATATTTTTATTATCTGCGTAGCATTACAAATTAGAATAAAACACCACAAGCAAACGTACTCGCGCACACACATATTGTAATAAACACAGGTATTCAGGCGTTTATTGTCGTCCTTACATCTGAAAATAATGCGTCCTTTTTACTTCCAGAAGCGTTCGCCCACAACAGTAAGGAAGAATGGCTTTCGGACTCGGACAGTCAAAACACGATTATTTGCAGCACGACCAGCTCATCGCCCGGGCCCTCATTGGCGTCTACGTCCACTGGTGGTGGCCAAAAACCCGGTTCGTCCAAAGCAGTTAAGCAGGGAGGTCGATCCAAAGACACACCGGCCGGACAAAAACCTGCACAGGTGGTGGCCAGACGGAACGCCCGCGAGAGACGCCGAGTGCAGGCAGTCAACTGGGCATTCGCTAGGCTCCGGAAAGTCGTTCCTCTCGAAGAAAACAAGTGAGTGCTACACCATTATATTATGTATAACATTATGGAAAATACATATTGCATTGTCATAATATACTTATCGCAAGCAAATTGGATGATCTGGGATATCAATCGTCTCTCCGATTAACAAATTTTCTTTTTCAAAATCGTCTTTTCCACTGCACAACGCAATGACAATACAAAAAAGTTATACTTTCACAACAGAACCACGTTAAATTGTATTTTGTTTTCAAGTAAAATTTGGAAAATCGTTTTGGTTAATAGGGGCTATAGGTCATCGTGTTTGTGTAATGCCGTGACATCATCTATTATAACAGATAGGTAATGAATTTATGTATAGTACCATATCTATATATAGAATAATTTTTATACTTACGGCAATGAAACGCGACGATAAAAAAAAGTGTTAAAAAAATTATATTTTGCAATTTCTAAACAATAAACACGTAATTTATTATGATAAGAGACCAAATTATTCGAGCAAAATATCGTCATTATATAATCATTTATTGTATTTTATTTTATTATTAGTATGATTCCAAACTCTGTGGACTGTAGTCTCATTGAATACGGAACACACAACTCAAACACAGGCCCTTCGGCGTGTTCTATATACTACTCGTATAAAATGATCGATCAAAAAAATATAATATATAGGTGCATAAACATTGACGTTTTGTGACAACTGCTCATACATCATGCTATACCCTTTTCGTGTAAAAAAAGATATAATTTTTATAACGTAAAAGATCGTGCCAAATGTAATAGAATATTATGATAATAAGTGACTCGACATTGTATATTACGCGTATAGGTTATGAAATTAGCAATTCGTGTTTACAAGTTTATTGCACAAACAAAACTAACGATGTATTGTTGAGCATATATTAATGTATAATTTAGTTGAAATGTGCGACGTTACAAAATTAATTCTTGAATTTCGCTAATTAAATGTGGTTAAATGAATCGAAGGTCTTTTCTTGTAATTCCATCGAGTTCGATATGAAAACAATTATAACAACGATATTTTAATATTTACCAGTTTACTCTTCTCTGAGAAAAACAACCAATTTAGTTATTTTTATTTATTTCAATGACAGTTATTGTCGTTATGACTACTACAGTAGTTGTCAAGTACTTGGAAGTCATTCAACGGCCGGCCGCACAGAACACGACGGCTGGTTTAGATAACTAAACATAATAATATAGTCACATGCATCCTCTCATGTATCTAAACTATAACAGAATATGGTATAATATATCTTCATACATATTATAATATTTCATTTTTTGTTCTCAAGACCCTTCTAATCGCCGCGTCGTTAACCCCCCCCCCCCCGTCCGTGTACTGTTCATGAACCGAAATGTTTGTTTAAAAAATTTAACCTTTCCTTCCAACCGTGTTCACGCACGTTTAGACGTATTTTTAGATTATAATACATTATATTGTATGCTACGCGTCGGGGCTGTAAAATCCGTCCACGATAGGTATATAATGTATACCGCCTTGATGTTTCCGAAAAACAAACCCTTTACCACAGCCTCGGGCCACGCATTATCTCGGAAATTTTCGGAAGTCCGTTTGGTTAGGTATAAAACAAACGATTTTCTTTCGGTAGGTATACAATTATCACAGCACACAGCGGATATACTTGGAATGGTGGATTTCCGGAGTATTAGTGTAATGTTTAACGACCGAAAAACTATATATGATATACATATTATATTAACATGTGACATCCACTTAGGTTTTACACAGATTTGTTTATTAAAATATACATATATCAATACATTGTATAAACGAAGTCACTTTTATAAAAAAGATAATTGAATTCGGATAAACTCTGAAACTACTTATTCAATCGTCGTGCAGTTTTTTTTAATTAAAGAGGACGTCACAGAGCAGGTTTTAGGCATAAATTTAGTCCCAAAATGTTAATAAATAATTAGTTATTATTAATTAAAATAAACGTGTAAATTGTATACCTAAATATATACATATTGCGCGGCATGGTAGTCCATGGGTTTCCAGTTACCCGTACCTTCTTATTCGTCAAATTATATTGTGTTTGATATCGGCGTATAGATATGAGTTGTTCCGAGAAGTTTATCGCATGTACACCAACAACAGTATGTACACGGAATATTCGTATTAATATCTTTTAATAAAACAAACTTATACTGTTGGATAGAAAATTAACCGAGGAAGAAGGTATTGTATTATGCTCCCGCCGTCTGGCATCCTCACTCACTACCGCCACCGCATTCGATATCAACCGTACACTGTTATTTTCAGTCTTCACTTCAAGACGGTTCCCTTCAATGTCTTACGTACTGCATCGCTGTTTGCCGTATACGTTTCTATCAACAAAGCACAGGGACAAATACTTGACGTTGCTGGAATTGACCTAGCGTTCAATGTTTTTCTCACGGTCAACTGTACGTTGCCCTGTCACGTGTGACAACCAAATTTAATTTGTATATTTTTGTACTCGATCCAGAAAAAGTTGACAATGTCGTTTACAAAAAAATTTTTTAAATCTTTGAATTATAAAATACTGGCATAATTTATATTTTTTGTTCTGTTCATAGTTATACCTACAAAATTGACATACACTACCGCTAATTTTAGCGCTTCGTAAATTAAATCAATCTATTAAAAGAAAACAATTTACGATAAGCATCAATTTTTCTATTGACATAGGCGATATATTTTTTTTTTAAATTATAAAGAATCTGCGGTGGTGACGTTAAATATCTACGGCTACATTACTGTGGAGAAATGACTTAAAGTAGTCTAAAATAAAAATAAAAATAATTATTTAACATTCAGAAAATAAATAGCAAATTAATATTTGAGAAATCTTGCAATAGCGAAGCATTGCTGGGTCAGCTGGCATATTATATAATATACACGAGACTTACATAGACCTGCGCATACCTTGCTAAATGATAGGAATACGTTTTAACAATACGCCGTGTAGGACTCGAAAATTTTCACGACGCGAACGCGAATAATTATATTGGCAGTCTTTGATTTATCGGAAACAAATTTAACGATTTCGTTGCACTCGGTGAAAGGCATTCGATCGGACTGCCGAAAAGTTCTCTCTTCGTCTCTTGCCCGCTGTCAACGGTATATTATGTAAAAACGGAGGAGATATCAAATTATAATATATATTATTATATGCGTAATGCGTATAATAATATAATATAAAAGAAGGAACCACCGGACCGCCACCGATAATAAAACATTAAAACGAAATAATAATAATAAAAACTGGTCGTAATAATTAGTGTTAGCGTTCGGCGGCGGCTGCGGCAATTTTATACAAATATATAAGTAATAACGTCTTCTTGGGCGTCACTTGAGGTCAAACTATATACGTCGGCGACGAGACAGGTGAAGCGGTGGCGTGTCCCGTGGCACGAGCCGCCCAAAAAACAAAAAAACCAAAAAGCACCTGCAACGAACACGGTCGTCGTCTTCGTCGTCTTCGTCGTCGGTAGCAGTTCGACTCGTTCCTTCTTCCTTGTCCTAGTCCTTCTATGTTTATAATAATTTTATACCCGCGCGTACATACACCTATATGTATATTATGCTATATATATATTATGACCGACGACCGAATCGTCTACTGTCTACTCCTCCGCCGCTGGTCCCCGTTATTAATAATAATATTACGCTGCTCGCACACACACACACACACACGTCTCATCAATATTTTATTATATACCTACATGAGACGTGTGCGCCGGTTAAGAGGAAGAGATTAAAAAACATTTCGGGTGGAACCGGTACGCGGCGGTGGCGAACGTACATATTATATTATAATATTTTGACCAGCTTTTCACTACTCTCCCTCCGCGACGCCCCTTCGCCGGAGCCGCTGTCTTATTTTTCGGCAAACTGGTTTTTTTTTTTACACTTATAGTAGTCGTGTGCCACCAATGAACGAATAACAAAACAACAGGTGCTTCTGGACCGCCGACACTAGTCAATTATTATTGGCGATCGCACCTACTTTACGACGTCCGTATCGTATTAATGCGTATGTATGTGTATCATATATTATGTGTATGCACACACAAGTTTAAACGATGCGCGCGTCCGGCGCGTGCCTGGCTCGATTTTTGTTTTGATAACTGTACATGCGTTTTCCGCCGTCCCGCGTCCGATGCCACGCGCGAATTCTCAACCCTTCCGGCCACCGTACATCTACAATTATTATGCACGCGAAAACACTAAATTATTACACCAAAAACTCTGCTGCCACTGCAGGCACACATGATATTGCAGTCGTTTTTCTACCTATGCGCAGCGCACATCGTCCCGATTTCCCGAACGTCTATTACACGCATATACGAACGTTTCGCCTTGATGTGCTACCTCATCCCCAACCACCCTCTCCACAAGATCTGCAAATTGTAAGTGTTTATTCAACTCCTGCAGATTTTTCGAATTTTCTATTGAAGGTACCTGCAGCAGTATTATTTAGGTACTATTATTGTATACTAATCGCGGGGTTCCAAGTGCGGTAATCGAGTGCGTCTGCCTGGAAGGTGTACATAATAATATTATAAAAACACTAATATAATATTAAATATAATTTAAGTCACATGTCGCCAATATTACACGCGTCTCGGCCCATTTGCGTGCTCGCGTGTCTTCCTCGTCATCGCCGCCGCTGCCGCTATCGCGCAACAGATGTTGTTTCCGCACCCTCGTTAGGAACTTCCTGTGCACCAGAGCGTCGTCTCGCGTGGCACACCTACATATTATGTAGTTATGATCCGTCTGCGCTGCAGCTCGCGATGCCGTTTCGGCGCGGCAAATCACTTTTCGGGGTCAAAAACGGGAAAATGTGTGCACACTCTGTGATTTACTGTCTCGCGTATAACGCGCACCACGTGTTGTGTTTACTACATAATAATATAATAGTCGTTTTACAGTTTTATATTATATACATAAATACAGTATAAAAATCTAGGAAAACGCTTTACTCGACGTAAAAACCATAATGCGCTCTATCGCTTGTTACAGAAGTAAGAGGATGAGCAAAGTCAAGACCCTACAAATGGCCATCGAATACATTAACCAACTGCAAGGTGTCCTGTCATTGCAGAGCCCACTTCAGCACAATAATCTCGTGAGTATACTGCATCGACACGCAAATAACTACGTTTTTAAATATGCTTTATGAATTGTTTTCCCTTTATTATCGCGATTATTCCTATTTTCACGTTCGTACAAAAAAAACCCACCGCACTGCACGATACATAATATTATAGTTGTGTAATATTTTAATAACACGTTTGTATTTGTTTGTCACAGCCCGAACCCGAACATCATCAATTGCTAACGACAGCCGACATCAATCTGTTCTCCGACATACAGTACAAACTTGAACCCGGCGAGCTCCAATTCCGCATGCCTCCAAATTTCTACACCCAACTGTTGACTGACAATCAAAATTGATGACGAAAATCTTCGTGTGATTGTTTTTAAATTTTTCATACAACGCGTATTATTATTATAATTAAAAATAATTGTCTACGGGCTTGAATCGATAAGGAATGCCGATAACCTGTTTGTTTCTTTTATTATTATATTATTATTAATAATAACATCATCATTATTATTATTATTATTATTATTATTATTATTAGAAAATGATATTTTGTTTTTGTCACGGTAAATTTTCTTCTAAACATGTTATTGCCACTTTAAAGCAGATTATTATTATTATTATTATTATTATTAGGGTGGTCAAATACTGTAATAATTACGAATCGTTTTATTCGAATTTCAACATTCATTTTTTTTTTTTATAAAACTTCATAATATTTATTATGTTTTTGTTAACTTTTGTTAGTGCATTTAAAGTCTAGTCATTACGCTTTTAAGTTGATTACGATTAGGTACACTTTTTTCTCTTTTTGTTTCATCATCTCAAAATAATATACATAAAATGTGCATTATCTAAATCGTACCGTATACATAATATTGCTAAATTATAAAGCTATTATTTTTCTGTTTTAGTATTTTTTTTATATCAATGAAATTTTAATTATTTTTTATACCCATTGTGTTTAGCAAATATTTTTTTAAAGTTATTTTTATAACGATTTTTTACTTTTCTAAAATATTGTTACCTACCTAAGTAAATATATATATTAGGCTATGACTATCGACTTTTTGAAATTGCTCATTTTAAAACCACCACGTTTACAGGGATAAAAGTTTAAATGTTTTTAAACTATTTGTTGAATTATATGTAATTTATGATGCTCCTGTCTGTACAAAGGCATATTGTATAATTTTTTAAGTGCCTTATTTTCATTTTAGTGTTAAGTTTATATTGTAAATTATTTTTACTATAAAAAAAATAGATATTTTTTTGTACATACCAAAATGTGAGTTATAACCGTTACTTACCTAGTGTACTTGAATCCGATCGTAAACGATGATTATTTACCTTTTTGGGATTTACAAAAGTCTTCTACATTATCAAATGCATATAACTATATAATTGATAAAATTATATACGATCTCCAAATTACATATTTTTTCGTCATAGATTAAAAAAAATAAAAATAAATCCAACAAAAATATTGATCATCAGTTAAGATGTATAAAGGGGGTGAGAATTGACCTCCTCTCAAAAATTTGTTTCGAGTACCGTATTGAGGACAACCAACGCAAAAATATAAGACCTTTGGAAGCAATTGGTATGGTGCACTAAGATTGATAACACATACTGGAGTGCGGACTTGGCCATAAAAACGAGCCATTGTGTTTGACGTTATCCCCACCATCTAAAGGCAAATTATTTCATTTTTATATACAAATATTATATATTATTACATATTTATATACGATGGACGTGGAAATAATGCGTTATTTTCGTTTATAATCGCTGAGATATTTACTTATATTTTCTATCTTAGTAAGTTTAAACCTCAATCCTCATCTTTTTTTTTTTTAATTTGGGGATTTTTCAACGTTATTTTAGTTATTATAATTGTTAGTAGTTACCTAGTTCGTGAGTCGTGACATTCTTCAATATGGTTGTCTCATGCTCGGCATTTGGATGTATCAACAGGCACATAAAAGGTTAGTACTACATTTATAAAAATAAGGATGCACCATTACTAGAGGGCATATAATTTGAGAGAAATATTCAACAATAAATCTTCTCTCCAATAGAAACTATCAAAAATAATTTTATTTAAAAATTTGTAAATAGTTTTTAGATTACCTATTTGTGTATATTTATATATATTAACTAGCTGACCTGACATAGTCTAAAATAATAGCACGAAAGGAAATACTCAAATAATTTTTATGACTAACGGTTATTGACTGTATGTACATTCCCTGTACGTTGACCAATATTTCTTCCTGTCTGCTATATGTAATTTTCTGTTAGATTAGAATGTTTAATAATGTTTGTTTATTCATTTATTAACCAAGCGCAACCATTTATAAACAAAAATGTTCATCGTAAATCTCAAAATCCTTGTTTGAACAGCTCTTCGGAGGAGTTTAATGATATACACACGCACAGAAGAAATATATAATATGTAAATACAAATATTTTAAACTGGTGTCCGCACAGAGACATGACTGATTTCGGATCAGTTGGTGTCAATCTATTCGAGCAATGTAGTTGGTTTTTCGGTTTTTTACTGTGTCGAATTGAGATTCAGATGAAGAAGACATTATTGATTATTATTGATTATTGAAATGTTGATCTGATTCGTTTTGAATTTAATATTAAAAATAAAATTATTTTTGAAAATAATTGACAATATTTTCAAAATTTAAAAATAATTTCATTATTGATTATTATCAATACCGCAAGCTACACAAAATACAGAGGGAACAATAAGAGGAAAAAAAACGTCACTGGAGCTTGAATAGACTACACTGTCATCGGCGTAAAGACAAACTTCCGTGTTGGGTGTAGTAGGAAATTCTGCGATGTATAAGTTAAAAAAGAAGAGAGAAATTTTGAATTTTTAAGGAACACCGGCTGTTATTTGTTTTATTTCTGAGTTGAAGTCATTAATACGAACTGAAAAATGCGATCAGAGAGAAAGAATTTAATTATATTGTAAATTGCAGAATGAGTATTTAAGGATTTTAATTTGTACAGTTATGTACAGTTGTCATGCCAGACACGATCAAATGCTTGCGTAATATCTAAAAAAGCTGTACCAGTATGAATTTTTTTTTTAAAACCGTAACTACAATTTAGTATTATTTATTAACATATTTTGAAAATTAGTTTTTATTAAATGACACCTAAATACATATGTTTTTCAGATTTACACTTTTATAATTAATTGTAATTATTTAACGAACTAATAAACATTATAACTTTAAAATTACGTATTAATTTAGATATATTTATTCAGCTAGGTAAACAAAAAAAAAAAAAATACTATATAATGATTATATAACCAAAGCTCAGGAATTAATGCATTTGCATATTTGTTCGGAAAGTAAACACAATGAAATATTGATCTGATTCGTTTTGAATTTGTTTTTTCGTGTCTAGGTTTAAAATCATATTGGCATTTTAAATTTTTAAACAAGTTGATAATCGGTATATGAATATTATTTCTACAAGATTTTATCTAAATTATGAAAATATTACATGATTTTGTAGAAATTAAGATATTTTTATTAATAAATGATAATGTCCATACGATTAATTGAAATTATGATATAAACGCATACTTTAACAATATTTCTGTACAGTGATGGGAAAGTTCTTTCTAAAAATGAATTAGTTCAAGTTCAAGTTCAAGACATTAAATATGAACTTGTTCAAATTCTTGTTCATAGTTTTTAGAATGAATTAGTTCAAATTCTAGTTTAGTAGTTCATAATTTTTAAAATGATCAAAAATTATAAAAAGTTACCAAAGAAAATGTGTGTAAAAAACACATTTATGTCTGTATAGTGCAAATGTGCAATAGAATTATAACTACATGTAAAAAGTTAAAAGAATGTTATAAATAATAAATATAAAAATATTTATAATACTATTTAGTATTTATTCATAATGATACAATAAAATATACTGTACATTGTACATGTTTAGTAAGATACTAAGATGAAATGAAAACTTAATACATATTTTAAAATCCAAACAAAAAAATAAATTATGTCTTTTAAATAACGAAATAAAATAGTACTTTTTTATGCCAGTAAATGTAAACTGTAAAATATAATAGTTAAACATATAACATAATTAAATTTAAAATAATGAGTAATAACAAATAATTAATAAATAATAGGCAATAGGATAAGTGATAACTGTTAAAATAGCTTTTATTAAATAATTGTACATATTATGTAATATTTAATTTCAGCAATAGCCCTCGGGTCATTATTTTATTATTTTGTTTCAGTAAAACAAGATTTTCAAATGTTGTATCTGATAGTCTATGTCTTTTGACAGTCATTGTGTTTCCTCCTGTACTGAACAATCTCTCGACCGGTGCACTTGATGGCATTCCACAGTTATACTGTATACATTTCTTTCTAACCATGGGCCAATTGATTAAACTTTGCAGTTCTTTATCGTTACTGTTTGAGTATAATTGCAGTTGATCAGTAGATATTGAATTGGCCAAATGATTAGTAAGCAAATAAAAAAAGTTATTTTCAAAATTGTCATCATTACTTTCAACTTCAATTTCTGAATCTGATTGACGACTTAAACATTCAAAAATTGATTTTAACCAAACTTCAGCAAGACTTTTATTGTCTCCTTCAAGCCAACTAAGTTTGAAATATGGGCGTAAACATGCAGCAATAACCAAATTTTTTTCCATCCATACTGTGTCAAATCTAAATGTAAAAAAAAATAAAATAAAATAAAATTATGTAATTAGGTATAAATGTATAATCATAAAATTTATTATTTGATTTATTTAAATCCAAACCTTTTTTTAAAACACTTATGAAGAGCTTTAAGTAATGGTGTTATAATGATGAATTTTTTCTTTCAAAACTGGTCAAGTTTCTTATCTAATGCATCTATGGTTGGTAAAAAAATCCCATGTACGAGGAGCAAATGATAAGTAATGCACAATCGTGAATTTTTCGAAAATGAAAAGAGATAATTGTAATGAAAAAAAAATATATAAAAATACACTTCTTTAACTAGAAATTAATACCTTTATTTTTCAATATAATCACTATTTACAGATATACACTTCTCCCAACGAGTCACAAGTTTCTTCATACCGTCACTGAAATATGTAGCTGGTCTCTCTTTTATCCAAGACTTCAATGCTTCCTTGACTTCTTCGTCCAACGGAAATGGGTGCCTTTGAAGTTTCTCTTAAGGTCTGGGAAAAAGTGGAAATCACAAGGTGCCAAATCTGGTGAATACGGTGGGTGTTAAAGAACCACGAATTTCAACTGTTTGAGAGCGGTACTGGTTGCATTTAGTAGAAGAGTCATCTATACTGCGCTTTTTAGAATTAATTATGTGATCACTGTTCTTTATTTTTGTTTCCTCAATATCAGCTAAAAAGGTCTTGTATTTGTATTTGTGTATTTTCTATGGAAATATCAAATAATATTAATTAAAAACAGGTAATTAAAATTAATAATATAATAGTTATTAAGAAGTTATAATTTAACATTATATAAAAAGTAACATGTCGTATTGAACGGGAAGGCACAGCGTGAGAAAGGGTAACGTAAGCGATTACTCCACCCAGTACTCACCCGCCAGCAAAATATACGTTATTGTGCAGCCGCCACTTGATACGTAGTGGGAATATACGACATAGCAATAAGCATATACGGTGCCGCCACCGCGAAGAAATCAGGTCGTGACCGTGAAATCACCGCCGTCGACGCCGCCGTAATAGTTACGCGCCGCAGCTGACGTATACAAACAACACGTATATACATAATATCATCGTACTATACTAATACACAGAAAAATTGTATATTACGTATAGTACGTGTATTACCATCATTACTGGCATTCAGTATTCACGTAAAAAAAAAAAAAAAAA
>JACXSJ010002422.1:0-45874 GCA_014851325.1 Pentalonia nigronervosa | reverse complement strand
AAAAAAAAAACCGCGCGTATATAACCAGTTCTTCCACACGTATATATATAATATATTTATTTATTATACGTATGGTATTAAACCGGGGCATCGGCGATTATTATTGTATATTTTATAGTATATAATAATATTATATAGGTACCTCCCGTCGATCTCAGCGACTCGGCAGGATGTGTGGCGGCGGCGTATCTGCGCGGCACTCTGCTGGAACGTACCTACTATAGCACAAGTGTACGGCGTCGTCCCCTCACCGAAATTCTTTACAATATTATTACCTTTTTACCTGTTTCCCCCACCCCTCCCATCACTCTCCCAGACGCCAACACCGGGACCGGCAGTCGGCACCTGTACGTATACTCTGCAACAGGTATACCATTGCCACTATATACCTGCTATATCATACATTATTATTATTATTGTTATTACTATACCTACTCCTGCTCGGCAGTGGCGACTGCAGCAATCGGCAGTCATAAACGTACGCCACACTTCGGCGCACCACGTAGGTACGTACCTGTCTTTATATACCAATACGACCATGCCGGACCACGATGATGGCCATCGCGAGTCTCTCGCATAGTTGCGTACACATCGTCGTCCGTCGTACACCGCGATAAATCGATCAGTGTAGTATAGATAGATACCTCCTACTTACGCCGGGCGATTATATGTAGTAAATAACAATAGTATTATTACGCCTACTGTTTACATTCATTACAATTGCGCTTTCTACTTATGGTGTGTGTTGTCTCTGAGTGATCGCCACGATATAGTCGACTTGTAACGACAAACGACAAACCGTTATCGCGATTAACTTGTTTCGAAAAGTGTATCGTGCCCACCGAATCGACCGGCTGTAAATCTTAATATTACAATACGCTCGTATTGTATTCGGAATTTTCGAAATATGTGATTCAGTGTTATACCTAATATATATATTATGCGATCCGCCGCCATCCTTTCGTCGACCTCAGGATTTTTGACGCCGACGCCGCAAAACCAACGTATGTGCATCACGCATTTGGATTTTTCTCCAACAGGTAGGTGCGTTGTACCTCTACCTATATTTATGTGTCAACTATCATTATTCCCGCCCGTCACCAAAATTCTTTTTATGCCTATTGAAAGCTCATGTAGGTACCTCCTAACATTCTAATAATATATAAAGGTTTATATTATAGATGTGACTACACGTTAATCCACAACGAAATGTTTTCATTTACACCGTGAACTTTCTAAAAAATAAATACAATATGATAACGGTTATGTAAATATATAGAATAACGCGTGTCAACACTGCAAGTCCACAATAATTTAAAAAAGAACAAAGCGTTAGATTATGCACTATGTATAGCAAATAGGTATAAATGTACATAATCATTAATCAGCATATTATTATTATATACTGAATATGATGGATATAATATGCAACACTAACTTGCTTGTTAACAATGGTGCTGGTCTCAACAGAACTAAATACTATTCTACACAGATATAAATGTCTTATATTTATAAAGAAAATACAATGTAAGTAATAAACAAGTAGGTAAATAAAATATATTGAATTATACATACATATATATATATATATAAATATATATATATATATATATTTGTTTAATAATGATACTATGACAGGTGGATAACTTCATCCTCGAAAACTAGTATTTTAATAAGGTAGTTTAAATTCAAATTCGAATTGTTTCATGTTTATATATTATTATAAATAGGTATAATATTGTATTTAATGACATTTATATTTTCTATAATTTTATTTTATTGATAGTTAATACTTTTGGACTATTTGGCCCCAATATGGCATTGTATAAGAATACCTATGTATTTTATCATTTATCTTAATTGTTTAATACCAAATATCTGAAATAGTTCAATGAATGATATATTTTTAATAAAAATAATAATTTTTTTAAAATTTATTTAGGCTATTTTGAGTACTAACCCATATTTCAACGAAGAAGTTATATTGTGTGTTACTATTTAATTTATCAATACAAATATGCAGAATCATAAATAATATTTATATATAAGTACTTAATTATACATTTTCTTCTTCAAATGACCTTATACTAAAATATTGTTCTTGTTTGTAGCAATTATAAGTGCAATGTAATTTTCTTGTTATTAAACAAATTCTGAAGAGGTGTAGGTAATGAAATGAGGTTGACCTAAAGAAGTAAAACAACATACTTCTATATGATTGAAACTACATGCAGACTTTTTATTTAAAAACAAGTTTTTAAATTAAATGTTATTTTTAATGATTATAAACGTAGCTTACAATAAGGTCATGTATAAATATGTAACAACTAATTGACAAAATTTGAATTTTTTACAACCACTGCAGTTTAAATAACTACTCGCCTGAAGAAAAAAAGTAATATTATAATATTTAAAACAATTAAGATTTAAAAGTTATTGTTTTCTTTACGATTTTAAAATAAATACATTTTATCAATTTCTCCTACACGTTTTACGATCAACAATAATATTGATTAAGAACCCCATTCTTATTGTTATATGTAATTTTAAAACTTAAACAGTAATATTTGGTAAATAGTATATTGTATGAATTACAGCTTGAGGATTATACAGTTTTCTATCATTAAATATTTAAATTCTTTTATTGTTCAAAACTATTAAAATTATTTTTTTAAGACGTCTAGTTAAATAGGTATATTCTATAATAAGTAATTGGTAATAAATAATAATATTTTATGTTATAGTAAATTTCACGTTTTTTGTCCTATTAATTATTATTTATTTGCCCATATCAGCGCGGTGTATATTATGAAAGACCGTTAGTTTCCCGTCTATACTTTTCAATACGGTTAATCAATTCTTCCAATATCATAACAATCGTTATAATACCTATACTTAACAACCTAGATCAAGTTGTATCCCTTTCATGGATTCGTTTCGTGTGGCGTCTGATCAATCTCTTGGCACCGATGTTTTGATTCACATACATGTGTTTAAATATTATGCTTCGATAAAAGTACAAAAACCAGGAAAACATAGGTTTCAACAGTAAAATTTTCCAATTAATCTTGATAAACTCTAAAATATAAATATTAATTCGGTCAAACTTTCAATTATTTTAGTAGTTGAGGATTTTACAAATGAGAATTAATGGTAAATCGCGTAAAATAAACAATATACAATGATAAAAATCCGAAATATAAAAAAATGTGTTGAAACACAAGCAATGAAATTGATATTATTATTTGAAACTTGTATTACATATTTAATTTAAACTTAATTCATTATCAATAATATATTTATTAAAAAAATATATAAAAGTATCATTACTTTATTAATACTATGAAATTATGATATATAAAAATTACAGATTTGCTTGAATGTTGTATTATTGTAGTATAGGAACAAAACATTTAATTAAGTACGTATTAGATTTCAAGCGAAGCAAAGAATGTATTGATTTTACAATGCTGTGTATTTTTTTTGTCATCACGTTTTAAATCTATAAAAGTGCTTCGATTTTCTTCATCAGCATTTTTTCTAATAAAAAAACGAATTTATTTACTATTTTAGGGGTCAAAAGTAAAAAATTTCCAATAGGTTTTAAACGCGTCTGAAAAAACAACAAAAACTTAAGAAAAAATGGAATATTTTTCGCAAACCAAATTTTTGACAAAATCGATTTAGGTACATGGAAATTTCACCAAATGTTCATAACATTTTCTATATGTTAAAAAATTATGTAAATTCAATATATTTAAGTCTTTTTAAGTTATTTATAGACTTAAAAAATTTTCGGATTATTTTTTTTTTTTTTTTATTGTGGTCGATACAACTTTTTTTGATTTGTCAAAAAACTTGAAAATTTAATTCAAAGTTCCTCATAACTTATTGTAATTAAAAATTAAAAAAAGAAACTAAACGTAAATCCAAAATTGTACTTTATAAGCATCCAATGTTAGAATTTCGGAAAATTTGCAAAAAGGTATTGAATATTCACCCGTAAACTACCGGTTTCTCAACGATTTTCTTATTTCGTTGTAATTCAAAAAACAAGTAACCGAAAACATTTAAAATTTTCACTGAATGTTGAGATTATCATTTTTTCTACACCATTCATTTTTAAAAATATTTTTTGACACTTTTTGAGTTATTTATAAGTATAAATTTTTTATTTTTTTTTTCTATTAATATCGATTAAAACAATTTCATTGAGTCAAAAAGCTTGAACATTTTTTACAACGTTTCTTATAAGTTGTTATAATAGCAGTATACAAATATTAAAAATACATAGGCACACTTTTTTTATAAGCATTTAAAGTTCAAATTTGACTAAAATTCATCAGAACATCAAAAATTATTTTGTAGTTAAAAATTTATAAAATATTAATTTTTTATAGTTAAAGATTGAAAATTTAAAACAAGGTTTCTCGTAAGTTGTTAATAGTGTAACCAAAAGATCAAAAAAATATAATAACATAGTTACTTTCAATAAACATTATAAGTTTAAATTTCGACGAATTAGATATTATTTAAATTAAGTATAACGTTGTTAGTTATTTCATTGTAATTTAAAATATTTTTCGTGGATGCTTTAAACTTTTAAAGTATGTTATTATATTTTATACACATAATGACATTTTCAAATGTTTTCGGGAAAAATAAATTCAACCTACTGTATTATAATTGTAAAACGAATTACTTTAATATCAATAATATCATAAAATATATTTAGTAATGTACAAACCGTCTTCACTCAAAATTGTTTTTCGTATACAATGATTTTAGATCATTGAATTAAAATTTATTGCATCCATTACAGTGACCCCACTCGACACTTACTGTATCGATGTGTGGTACCTAATTGACAACCTTTTTTAACTATGGTTTTTTTTTTTAAAGGTTGTCTTTTGCAATTCTCAATTTTATGGTGTTAAGCAAGCAAATGATATTATTTATTATATTTAACAAATAATATTGTACATCAAAATATCATAATACAAATTCCATTAAATCTACTTCAGATTTTTTATAAAAATTTTTATTATTTAAAAAACTCTTATAATAATATTAGAAACAAACAAAATTAAAAATAAATACGTAATTAAAAAGGAGAAAAGTAGGTAAACGCACTATTGTACAATTGGTGTCGAGTGTACCTACAACCTACCTTGTCATTAAAGGTGTAATTCACTTAAGTTTTTGAGTTAAATCTGAATTCAATGATACATTTTACTATTTGAAATACAGTATGTTGAATTAATTTTTGCCGAAAACAATTAAAAATGTTATTATGAGTATAAAATATAATAAAATACTTTAAAAATGCAAGTACTAATAATATATTTAAATTACAATAAAATAACTAAAATTAAATAATGAGAAATAATTAATTCACGAATGAATTTCCAATATTGAAAAAGTGTGAACTTGAAAAAAATATTGTGACAAAGTATTTTTGATATTTTTTTAAAAGTATATAATAACTTATGAGGAACTGTATTAAATTTTCAAACATTTTTACTGAGTGAAAAATCAAAATATTAATAAATATGCTGAAATTGAAACATTTTTTTATATGTTTGATGTGCACTTAGTTATATACGACATTATTAATTCGATTTAGCTATGAATCATATTATATTCATAAGGTATACTATCAACGTATTTTAATGTAATTCGATTACAATTATTTCAATAACACGAATCGTTATTTTAAATGTGTGAAATTACATATAAAATGTAGTTGTATACATAGATATTATATATGCACTGATTAAATAACTATAGATAAATAGATAAATAATAATATATTAAATACATATAACATGCACAATGTCTTCCCATATATATGACATTGCATAAGTATGTCCTCGTAGTTCTGACCAACCTAATGATTTCACTACTAAAAAATGTATACTTAAATAGCTTTTAATTATACTTTTGCGTGTATAAGAAATATATAGTCTTATACGTGCTAAAGTATATTTAAATCTCATTTTTACAATTTATTTGTTCTATCTTATTTGAAATTTAAATTAAAAATAATATAAAGTCGTATAAAAATATTCATATGTTAAAACACTTATGCAAAAAGTTGTTTTATTAATTATGAGTGTTATGAATTATAATTATTTTAAGATCCGATTATAAAAATACATCGAAATTATAAATAAGATATTTATATTATGTTACTCCACATAAAGTCATAAATCTCCTCGACTAAATTTTACATAATTCTACAATTTTAGAATTTTAGAATTTTTTAATTTTTGTTTTTGCTGAAAAAGTTATGTTAAGGTTATATATGTAGCTTGTTGCTGCCAGTAAAAAAAATAATATGGAGGGAAAAATTTTATTTTTTCTAAGCTATTTTCTATTATTATTTAAAATTAGCTATGCAGGCACATATTGAATCTTTTATTCTATAAATAAAAAACTAAAATTTAATTTTAACTTTACTATTTAATGCAATTATACTTTTATTTTCATTTAAAAGATACCTACCTATGATTATTTTAGATGTATTATGAATTTATGAAACATCCTATACCACCCAAGTTGTTTTGATTCAATTATTAACTGTATAATATAGCTATAATAGACATATATATATATATAGAAACACGTATATACCAATTATCTACAGTATATTAATATTATGTATAGGTAGTAGTGTACAAAATTATTAAAACTCTGATCATTCGAAACCCAATGTGTAGCATATTACATATTATATTAATTATTGTAACATTATTTACGCTTTATTGAAAATATATAAATACCAAACCCATTACAATTTATGCACCTACCTATGTATATACATTTTTTTATTACAAATTACATATTTAATAAAATAAAAAGTAAAAACCATGTATGTTTATGCATATAAAATTTTAAATCATTTTTCATACGTTTTACATTTATTTTACAAACTGTCATCATTATCACCTCGTTACTTTTTAAACAAACCACAGTTATACATATCTATATTAAGTATGAAACATTTCATAAATATTTTTGTATTTGAATTGTGATGAGCTTTAATTTTGATTTTAGTAAAAAACAATATAAAATATTCTAATACACGTTTCTTCGTTAATGAAAAATATTTTCTAACCACAAGTGTTCAAATTACGCGTTTACGTATAACGCCCTGCGGTGACTTTCGATCGCTTATAATCTCACCTAATATACTTAAACGGTAACATGAAACACAAAAATATACCTATTGTTCTCGATAAAAAATACAAAATCTTTCTCTTCATAATAAGTATTTTAATGTATTTCCGACTGTTTGACTAGGCATGGATATTATTTCAATTTCGAGCACATACAATATTATATATTGCTAAATAATGAGAAAGTCATATTTTTTCAAACACAATATAAAATAAAATAATATACAACCATTATTGCTTTATGTCGTTACTCGTTATGATGAACGCAAATAATATGTTGTAGCGGATTTTGCGAGAAAATTAATAACTGTACAACAACTATACAATATAATATAGTGTTAAATGTTATCATTTTGCTCATCTGTTCCGCCAGTCAAACGCCTTCGATACAATAATGTTTAGGTGTCCTGGGAAAATAGAAACGACATACATAATATTATACATAGGTATACCGTATACGTATAAATGTATAATACATAATATTACATGCAATATATTTATAGTATATTACATTTTCATAATACGGTAAAAATATTAGAAAAACTGCAGAGCGAGAAATTATGTTACACTTATATACAGCATTTGTATATTATATATTATATATATTACATATTATTATTCTCCATTAATTTTCTTTTATTAATATTTTAGTGAGTGGTTATAATAATTTCACTATGTCTAAATTTACCAATCGTTACGCTTTATGCATAAACATTTTATAATGTTTTTTCTTTTATCCTTGCAATTGCGTTTTAAAATTCACATTTCACAATACTTACTTGCTCGTTTATTCTCCCACTCATTAATACAAGCCTAAGGGACTTCATGATTAGACAATTTTCTACAAGTCTCATTATTTTTAAAAATTTATTTTAATTCCGTAACCACTTTTTAGCAAATCGTTAAGTTCTGTGGCTTATTTTATAATCGAAACTATCGTAATTTAGTAGTTATTACATTATATAGAATGTTTCATAGTCTATAAATGGATTAGTGATCAATTTTTTAAAGCACATACACAAATACATAATATAATAAATGTATAGATTTTGGCTTAAAAAATTGATTTTACAATGGCATAGATATAAATGTTTCATATTTACAAAGGGTATTAGCGCAGGTATATAATATGAAAATTAGTAGTTCTTAAATTGTATGTAAATATAATAATAATACGCACGTACTGTTTCGATATATTTGTCATTAAGGGAAATCTATAAGCGAATGAGCTTGGTACGTTTCTTTTATCAAACATGCCGTTGACCGACGATATCCACCCACGTTCACATTAACTTTACATTCCCCATATCCCGATGACCTGATATTGTTATTCAAAATTGCATCAGCTCACCACAGTTTCTGCCGGTGGCCGATCGCTTTCTTTTCGGCATCAATTTACATTTATTTACAATCCATATTCTTCGTCAAACGTGAGTCGTATAAGTATAATTACATTAACTATTTATTATATTTAGAGTAGTTATACATAATCATATAATGTATGACTAATTCTCAAGTATTAATATATATACTTGTAATGTAATGAAATATTCATCGATAGTAATATTATAGTATAACCTATCTATTATTTAAAATAGATACCTATAATAGTATAACCTATATAGATGGCTGAATCGCTTCTTTTGTATCCTTGATTTTATTTCATTTTACTATTTTAAATGCTCCTTATTGATTTTTGTTTTAAATATCGTCCACAAGTAGATGATATGACAAAATTAAAATAAATTAATTAAATATTTGTTGAACCCAACAGCTACTCCTTTTTTTATATATTTTTTCTAAATGGAATATTGTTTTGTTGTTTTTTGTCTAGATAATAATTATTGATGTAATTTGTAAATTAGTAACAGTCGAGTTTTTATGTGTATAATAGTTGAAGCAAAACAGCATAAAACACCTTCAACGATATAAGTACAATAGGTTACCGCAAATATAATGCAAACATGCAATTAAATAAAACAGACTTCTTAAAAAAAAAAAAAAAAAAACATAATATATTAATATATTATTGTGATAAATGATTTTAACTGATATAGTGATTAATAAAGATACTTTTAAGTTCTATACTAATATTGATATTAAGTTCAGATTATTATATTTTTGTATTTGATAGCTGTGAGAATAAATGATAAAATTAGTCCACTTGAGACTTGAGTAGACACTATCAAGTCCTAAGTCGTTAATTTCCATTAAGCCCAACCCCAAATAATTTAATTTTAATAGACTTTCGGTTAAATATAGTATTATAATGTTGTCATCTGCAATGGAGTTCGTACCTCAACTACACAGACTCTAAACAGCTCATAAGAATACATTTTGTTTTAATATTTCTTATACTCGCATGAGTGTTAGGATATCAAAATAATATATTTTATTATTTATACAGTCAAGTCTCAAATTTAAATTTGAATAATAAAAATAATAATTTAAAAAAAAAAATTATTTTATTTAGTATACATTCATATTGAATTATATACATAAATACATTATATTTATATAGTATATAGTAGGAACTAGTAAGGTACCGTAAAAACATGTAGATACGCGGTGACGTTGAGATAAAAAAACAAGTGCCCTTTATTTAGACATCATATATTCATATAGGATAAATAATAATATCATATTTTTTGTATAAAGTATCTATAGGTATATCTTGTGTGTCAATTTATTTTATTTAACATTTATTTGTAGACACTGACAAGTAAATTACACGAACGTTATATTTTTATTTTTTGAGCATCTGTGTGAATATTTTGTATTATTATTATTTTTTATAGTAGACTTATTGAAACATACAGTTAGAATATAAATTGTAATGTATTAAAATATTACTATCAAGCATTAAATCATAATAATATAAGAACATAACATAGTAGGTACCTTTTGAAAATAAATATTAATTAATAATTGATATTCCAGAAAAAGTATAAAAAACAAACTCTCCTGATTAAATTGATTTTTAATTGATTCGTAATGTTTTATTTTCATAGTTATTACTTTTATATTTTATAAGACACGTATAAACCTTTGTGCCTGCTATAATATAATTATTCAAGTGGACTTATATTATAGCAAAATTTGCATATTGATACAAATGGTAACTATTGATTGGAGGAAAGCACAATATATCATTGTTGGTCAGATTTAAACAGAATATGACTTGTAGGTATATACTATATAGTTCCTTGTTATATTATATATAAGTATATATTATAATAAGAGCGGTGAAGGTATATATCATGCTATATAGCCTATAGGTACCCACATATTATAATACCTATCTATAAAAACGTGTACGTTAGCTGTGGTAATAACGTTATTATATATATGCGTGTCCAAATTTATTATTGATCACGTCCTTCTTTTAAACAAACTAATCGAATTCGCCAGTCACTAGCGTTAATCTATCGTAAATTCGATTAATTTTTTTCCCGATAGTAAATATTTGGTAGTCGTTACCTACGCCCAATTTTTTTTTCCTCATAAAAAAAGTAAAAACAACAAACGAGTGCACGTGAACGCACGTCGCATCCACTGTTTGCACAAAAATGTATTGTGTGATTTTTTTTCTCATTATATTTTACACACAATCATTATACTTACCTACGATCCCCCGAATAAGTACACATCATCTGCATATCCGTTATGTAATTTAAAAATACGCCATGTGCCCTGGATACACAGAAAGTATAAAATGTACAAACAACGAGCGGACATGAATGCCATCTACAATTTGTCATGCTACATCAACCGTGCGCGTATAAGTACATACGCAAGTGTGTACAATACAATATAAAAATATTAGTCGTCCACCCATGGATATTATGAATCTGTTAAGAACCGTAAAAAGTATTATTGTTTACACACGTCAATATAATAGAACGAAGAATAAATATAAATTCGTACGCGCATATAAATGGTACCTACATCTATATAGGTACAATCAAAATGCTCGCTCAAATCTCATTTATTGGTTTATATTTATACCTGTAGATTGTATAGTAAAAGGATTTGGTTTGGTAATTAGAACAATTCAATTCAAAAGAAATTGTTCAATTTCGGTACGTGTGTTCGTTCCAGATGGATTTCCTAACAGGAAACGCGATATAACATTATGCTTGACGAGTCACGAGTTTAAAATGAGAGTATAAACTCATAATATGAGATGTGGTGGTTTCTAGAAAAAAATCAAAAAAAAAACCTACGGATATTTTGATCATATCAGTTAGCGTGCCTACATTGTAGATATATGATGTAAAATCTAGAAGAACAAATATTTTATTGCAATCACAATAAATAACATGAAATTAAAAATAATATTTTGTATGATTTAAAGTTTATCTATTATTGAGTTGAAGCAAAAATCGACAATTGTTAAAATATTACACAATGAGTAATATTATTTGTGACAAATTAAAATTGAAAAAAGAATATTATAGAAATGTAAATCCAGTATTATAAATACGTATATAATTGAAAAATGCACGAGTCAATATTTTATACATTTGAATATAGATATCGTTTTTTTCTGCATAATATGTATTCATATATACATCAAATATAAGTAGTGTTATTGATCAATGGCGTCATTTCAATTTTTAACAGGAGGGAACAAAAGTTTTAGCCAGTCTATATAACTGAACCAAAAAAAAAAAAAACAGAACTTATCGCTCCCAAGTAAACTTCTACTTATATTTTTATCTCGTTACAATTCCCATCTTACATTACTTTGTACGTGTAGAAGGCATCAAAAATAGCCACATTTAATAGCAAAAAAGACGTTGAAAAAGCTAAAAATAACTATGGTACATACGCCATAGGCGCAACTGTGGAATGCCTGTGAATACTTCAACACCCCCAAACTCTATTTCAGCACCCCTGGCTCTTGTCATAAAACATCAAAAATAATGTGAGAAAACAGCGGTTTCTTTATTTTATTATAGTTTACTTTGTAAACACGTGGGTTGGTGAGATAGGCATACATAATTTTAGCACCCCCTAAAATTTAGGTCTAGTTGTGTCTATGTACATACCTCAGTGGCATATTTATATTTTTCTAGAAGCATGAACAACTTAAATTACAATATAAAATACGGCTGCTAAACCTTATTGAAAAATGGAAAATTTATAAATAGATACCTTCTATTATAAAGGTTTTTTTCAAAATCGTGGATAAATTTAAGAATGATAATTTTGCTTTTAGGATTTTTAGATTTTAGTATTGACGTATATATATATATATATATATTATTTAAAATATTTTATTTATAGTCTATACAATACAATAAGTACAATGAGTAAATTTGATAAAATAGGTTATTAGCAGAAGATAGTGTTTACGGGCAGGCACTCAGTAGTGCCACCCGACTCGGTACCTTTTTGGTATTACTATTGTTTAAATTTTTTTTTATTTATTTGAGTAAGTCACTAAGCCACTCTCTTTTGAGTCTTCTGCATGCATTACCGGGAAGTGAGATGGAGGATAGTTGTTTGATTAATGGGTTATTGTGAAAGTTTAATTTAGTATGAAATTTGAAGTAATATAATTTTGTTAATTGATTAAAGGTAGAAATTTTTAGGGCTTTGTGAAGATTGTTGTTTATGAAATACCAAAGAGAAGACATTATTAGTCATAAGTATATAGATTGAAACGCTTGAAGCGTTTTAGTATATCTATATATTTGAGGTAAAAACTATAAATATTAATTAATATTATCGTGACAAAAGTTTTCTACTTACACAATATTATATTTCCTTGAAATTAAAATAATTACAATCATGTTATTTCATTAACCGGCCCAGCTATTGGAATGATTTTATATAATCGGACAGGAGCAAATGCCTTTCCCCTTCAAATGATTCCACTGTTATTGATATGTATACATATATACCATGTTGAGAAATAACAATTTAGTTTTATTTTAAATTTAAATTCATATAAATTATGACTTTGGGTTCTTTCTCTTATTAATAATACTGAATGTAGAGTATTATTGAAATTTTAAATTAATAACATATAAGCAACTACTATACACACATAACATATTTATATTATATATCTAATTAATGATTTAGTTGTTGTTGTTTTATAGGTATGTAATTTTATCTATAAATAAATGGTAGTTAAAATTCATGAATATTTAATTTTCCTAACTTAGTTTTTTTTCTGTATTGATAAGTTATACTTTATACATATAGAACGTACACATATATATGTAATAAAAAAAGAGAAATTCAAACATAATCAATATGGAAAAAGTAAACCATAGTACATACATACGTATTTAAATAGAGTACACATTTTACATTATATAAATGCATGGAAAGGATAAACATATAAAATACATAATTTAGAATGTATTAATAAAATATCAGTCAGTCTGCACCGGAGTATAAACATTTTTAATAACCCTGTATACAATATACAGCCCTTCAGTCAAAGATTACTTACTAGACACTAGTTACGAATTGAATACAAAATGAATTAGATAGTTATTGGGTAGGTATCTGTAATATTGGTCATATATCTGTACCCAAGGTTAGTTAAAATAAAGTAAAAGTAAATAATTAAACAATTGCCTACTGTTTATGCTCTATGCTCAAAGATGTAGTGATTTACAAATGTGATATTTTCGGTCA
This sequence comes from Pentalonia nigronervosa, assembly GCA_014851325.1. Classification (NCBI taxonomy): domain Eukaryota; kingdom Metazoa; phylum Arthropoda; class Insecta; order Hemiptera; family Aphididae; genus Pentalonia; species Pentalonia nigronervosa. Next base: position 32,033 of record JACXSJ010002422.1, on the reverse strand, counting down.
GTTATCAGTAAAGATAAAGGGTCATTTGAATGCGTTAGAATAGTTTGCAATGCAATTTGTCATTACTCATTATACAGTCAAAAATCTTAGCACACTGAGGTATTGTAACGTCTGTGACTCTGTTCATTTTGACAAAAATATACTATTATAAATACTTTTGCTTGATACAAAATATAAAATAAGCGTTTAAATGTTATTACACTTAAAAATCATAACTCAATTACTCAAATATAGGGATTCAAAATCATTTATAGTTTTATTAGTCAAACCATATTGTATATACTATATTGAAATACAGATAACATAATATACCTACTTATTATTATATGTATTTTCATCATAATGATTAAATTTCTACAGTATCTATAACTATTAATAGTGCAACCGTACTTATAGAAAGTCTTTATTCAGGAGGTAATATAATGCTTTATTCCTAAACCATTTCTACAATTCTACCCTCACAATAAAACAATATAATATGATGTACTTTAATAAAAAGTATATGATACAAATGTAAGATATTTAAACATTAAAAATTAAAGTATAAATACGAATACCTAGATAACAAACATATTTTATATAGAAAATAATACATTATTATTTATTAATTATTTGTGATATAATATAAAATTCTTGAATTGTAATTTATCAAGTAATACCTAAATCTAATTACTTAGCGTAAAATAAAATAAATTTAAGTTTTTAAATAAAAATCTAATTTTCGCTTGTTTATTATTGCAAACGCGTTAAGCGCAATAATTTCATTTACTGCCATAGTGTTATCACTATGAAAAATAGATATTTCCTTATTAATATGCAATAGCTCTATCCACATAATTGTTATTAGTATTCTCCAGCGTAACTACAATTTCAATCTATAGCATACAAGCATAAATAAAAGAAAAAAGTAAATTAATTGACTAAAATTTAATAATAGTTGACCATTAATATCTAAGGCATTAAAATCAAAATAATTTATATTTTAACTATACAAAAATTAACAAGACACGTATTAAAATGAAGAACATCGATATGGTTGGAAGCAGTTAAAATTTAGTTGTTCTCAAAACATTATAGTATGATTTTTAAAACTTATAAACTTTAAAATAATTATAACTTTCGAATATTTTTTTTTAAATATTATAAAAATAAATTTTCTTCAATATATTTCACATAAAATTTGTAATTAAAATTTAAAAATATATAATACAAGCCAAAGGAAATGCCCTCCCACCCAATCATAACACAGATTTGCCACTGGTTACTAATAACTAATAGTATGTATATATTATAAGCAATACCCAATAGTGGTTTTTAAAACAAATTTCTATTAAGCATTATTACAATTTTACCAGAGAAAAATAATAATTTATTACTACCTATGTATGAAATATAGATAGTATTAGATACTATTAAGTATTACTTATTACTAATTTATGCATGTCATGATATTGATTTTGTAAAATAATAATGATGTTGTCTTTAAAATAATTTAAAGTGATCCATTAATTTAAAACAATTATAACGAGTAAATATTATTAAAATTAAAAATAAACATCTTTGTCATATAGCAATCAATATTCATATCATATACACACACTCGTGATGCTTTCACTCATCAACAGTAGGTTACTGCCCCCTTATACTCTTGGACCCACTTCTATACTTATGTTCTTTCTACTAAAATAATTATGCCAAGTGTTTAATATTTCACTGCATCGAATATTCCTACAGACAAAATGATTAATCAGTAATCCATATATACCATAATGATTCTAGAAAAATATATATTTAAATACTTCACACTCGAACATATAAGTTTATAACATATTGACACGATAATTATTGGCAACCTTCGTGTTCGATCATACTAAATATACTCAATATTGTTATATAAATATTATTATTATACGCAAATATTCAGCTATATCAGATCAGCACTCAAAGCTCGTAAATGTTGTACGGAAGTTTCTCAACTCTCAAGTCTCAAGATTCTATAACTATTTTGTAACGAAATGCAACCACGATAACTTTATTTGTAATTTACTAGAAAATTCTCTGGCGTCACGTAGCTCAAATATGCACCTCTCTTGTACGTGCAGTGTATTAATGTATGTACTATATAGCATTATAATATAACGTATAAGTATATTCGTTCTGCTTTTATGAATTCTAAAATTTTAATTTAAAGTTAATATTTTCAATTTTAAAAACCTGAATTCTTTCTATAAAAAATTAAGCTTGTCTATGTATATAAATACAATACAGGATTTAATTAAATAGGTCTTATAGCATTAAAAAAAAAATTAAAGATATTTTAGTTTATTAATTCTTGACTTATTAACGAGACTTAGGTATAACGAATTGCGTATCAAAATATACATAATCTAGTACCTATATTATAATAGGTATCTTTATTTTAGTTATATTATTAATGCAATACAATTAGTATGAAATATATTATGATAGATAAATATTCTCATAAATCGAAACGCAATCAAACCATATTATAAATAGCCCATGCCGCTCCATATATAGGTAGTTTATAACTTTTAACTTATTTGTAAATACAAAATAATAATATAATTTACACAGTAGTGTCGAATATATTAAAATGACTTTAAACCACTGTGTAAAAATCATTTATTTACGGGCAAACCGATCCTAAAATTGTCCTATGCAAACACTTAATTTTATATTCCAGCATAACTGTATATTTGAAGTAAAAGAAAGTACTAAGTAATCACATCGTGTTCCGTTTTCCTGCAGATAATGCCAAAACCTTGGAATGGTGGATCTGAACCCGGTTGAGGAACCGATGCTAGAAGATGGCCGGACGGCTCTGCACTACGCCGCATCGACGGGCGACAGTGGCTCGGTCGCCGAACTGCTGGCCGCCGGGTCCGTAGACGCCAACGCCCAGGATGCGGTCGGTTATTCGGCCGTGCAAATCGCCGCGGCCGAAGGTCACCTGGACGTGCTGCGGCTGCTGCTGCGACATGACGCCAACGTCAACCTCCACGACAACCTGGTGAGTTCAAGTCGAGCTGTTAGCGTAAGCGGCGAGGTGGGAAGGGAAACTTAGTTTAACTTGTGTGCGCCGCGTTCACAGGGCTTACATTTCCACGTGATATTGCGCTTGCACAGTATATTTCTGTATAAGACGTGGTACGGTAATTAATTATTAATAACAGGATAAGTACAGCGGGGTATTATATTAATTAAAAGCGATTGAGTCCATGCATGGATGTTGCATGCTTTATAGATCTTGATGGAAAATTATGGAGGTGTTATTACACTCACTTATATATAATATACAGGGTATCCCATAAAAAACGGATGGATTTTAAAAAGCAAAAAGAGTTGATCGAATTAAATTTGTGTTGTATTTACAAGATTCTGTAACAAATGCAGTTTGTGAAAAACAACATCATCCATATGGTGGTTATCTCCACGTTTACACTTTGTTAGGCACTTTATGAAGTTTTGGAGTACTCATGCAGTTATCTCATGTGTAATGTCATAAGGGTTTTAAAAAAAAACTTTACTGCAAAAGCACGGTATGCCTTGAACTAAGATGATGATGACAATTGACAACTAACTGCATTGGTATACCAATACATCCGTCACAGGCCCATCCCTGTACCTACACTTTAAATACATTTTTTTTAGAGGGGGGGTGCAAGTAATAAGCACCCTTAAAGCAAATTTTTGATCTTAACAACGTTGTCTAATGTCTGTATATAATATACATGTACAGCCCGTATTGATGTATTATATATTTATATGTTTTGGGACGTTTCAGCCACTGGATTTATAATAATTATATTATAGTTGTAAAGAAATACGATTTTTTTAGACAATGTAAAATCGATTTCTAACAAATTTTGTTTCGTTTTCAAGTGTACATACTTAATGTTATTTTTCAGAATCCAATCGCATACCATTCATTAATAATTAATAGCATTCTTGAATATATATATATAGTTTGATACTTGCCATAAGTATACTATATTGTATAATAAATAATAATTAATAGTTCATGTTTGTTATAATGATGCTGGTTATTTTTTTTTTAATATAGCATGGCAATACGGCCTTGCACGAGGCTAGCTGGAAAGGTTACAGCAAAACAGTGGCGTTGCTCGCATCTTCTGGCAGCGACTTGAACCGCAAGAATTATGGCGGATCGTCTGCATTGCATTTGTGCTGCCAGAACGGGCATAACCAAAGCTGCCGAGAACTCTTACTCACTGGATGTGATCCGGATGTCCAAAATAACGTATGCAGAATAAATATTATTTTATAACCTAATCGTTATGCTTGTTTAAAAAAGTCGTGCTTCTATGTATTTATATAGGTATTTAAAAAAACAAATATATACTGCAGTTGAATAACTATACTACCTATATTATATTGTAAAAATCATTTTTTTCTATATTTTTCCTATAAATAATATGCGCTTTTATAGATTATATTTAGTTGCATAATAGGTTGTGGTTATGCGTGTCTTGTGTGATGTATCTAGGTACCTACTATGCCTGTTTTATTGTCTTGCAACAACGGCCATCTTTATAAACATTATGTGCTCGTGATCATTACAGGTTAGGTATATGGCTACCGTTAGTGAACGTTTAAATTAATATATGCCTACATATTTGTACGAATGTACGATCGTGATTCAATGCTTTTGATTTATATTTCATATAATACTATAAACCGGAATCAGATGACTTCATGGCTCGTACCGGTTCTTCAAGTGAATAATATGTCATATTATTTCAACCTAATATATTCTTCTCTATCGGACATCAGCTATATAGCATAATGCATATTATTCTCGTTTTATTTTTACATTTCCCATTTGAGCTTGTTCTGTATAATATTATAGGTACTGTAAATGAATATCGTACAGGCAATTATGATTTAACGTATAATTTTCACCAATTATCAATGTTTTGATTAAATTTATAAAACAAGCAATACGCTTTTATAAAATCACTGTTATATGTATACAATTATTATGCTAGATACAAAAATGCGTATATGTAAGTACCTACTTCGATTTTCCGGAACAAATCCAATAGAAACTCAATTATTGGTTCTAGTATTTCGGTTAATGTCATATATTTTTGCTTATCCCGCCAGAGTATAGTCTCAACCATTATAAATGCTTTAATAACCGTAATGAATGTTTTTGTTTCGCAGATTATAAAACAAACCGTTAAATGAGTTTAGACACGCCAGTGTTAATTCTGAACGCTGGGTGTGATTTTGTTGACATAATATGTAAGGTACTTTTGAACAGTATCTGGTACACTATTCTTTATTTTTCTAAAAATGATAGTTAAAAACCTATAGTTAAAATTGCTCTTTAATTAAAACCTAAATTTTTAAGTAATAACTAATAAATTTATTTATAATAATATAAATAATAAATATATAATATATTAATCCAGATCTAAATTTATAAAACTATTATACAAGTATAAGTGAAATTTATAGTGAATACATTTTATTACTTTTCTATGTTTCAGTATGGTGATACACCACTTCACACAAGCGCCAGATACGGACACGCCGGAGTACTGAGAATATTAATAAGTGCTCAGTGTAAAGTTTCTGAACAAAATAAAGTTAGTATAAATATATTCTAAACAAACACATGCACGTTTGAAATCATAATAGTCTATAAACCAACGAATTAATATTCTTTTTTAATATAAAACAGAATGGTGATACGGTACTACATATTGCTGCAGCTATGGCCAGGAAAAAATTAACTAAAATAATTTTGCAAGCTAAATGTAATATTGCATTAAAAAATAAGGTAATTTATTACTATGCATATAATACTTTATATATTTTGTCTACATTCAAGCAAAACATTATGAAATTATTTAATGACATTATTAAAGTACCTAGTCGTATAAACTACATACCACAACATTTTTTAAATAAATTCAATGTATATAGGTGTATAATTTTTACAATGTTCAGAATAATTTTAAAATACTAAATTCTATAGAAACCTAACTGATGAATTATATTTTACAATTATCTGGAAAAGTTATTAGCAAAATTAATATTATTTTTAAACATTATAAAACTTATTATTGTTTTATTTTATTTTAGCAAAATGAAACTGCCAGAGATATAGCAGAACGTAAAAATTTGACTGATATTTTAGAAATTTTAAAGAATCCCATATACAAAAAGAAAGGTAGCAGTTCAAAAACGAAAAAAGATTCAAAGGATGTGTGTGCATTTATATTTAAATAATCAAAACAAATATAATTAATTTTATTATAATAATGATTTTAGAATAAAAAACGAACCGATACGAGTATTAAAAAACAATGGTCCCCCTACGGTTGCCATTATTTTCCGGATACTGAGGAGTTTCCGAAACCAAAGTTGAACTCGTTGCCTGAAGAACCCTTGCACGCGGGTGAACAATATTATCTAGACTTGGCTGGAAACATTAGAAAAGGACCAGTAGGAGTAGGGTACACATGTTATTGTGCACCCTTTTTCAAAGAATTGGAAGCTCGATTAGATCATAATACAAAAAAATTAAAACGGCAGATTTATCGTACCGAAGATAATATTAATCGGAGATTGTGTTCCGTTGAGAAACAACTTAAGCGATCAAATGAAAAGCTTCAACAGGTAAACAATAATTATATTAATTTACCGAGTACAATAAATGAATTGTTTTTTATTATCATCTAAAATCTGAAAAACCTTTATGAAAAATACATACATAATATATTTGAATGTATATAGTTAAAATTTTAAATGAAAATTTGTAAGTTTATAAAAATCCTTTGTACACCTAATGGTTCATGTTACTGAGGGCCTTTTAAAATTAAAATAAATAATTTTTTTAATAGAAGTTCTGAAAAAATAGTAGATAAATTATAAATATTAAAAAATGGATTCTCCCTGCAGATCCAGAATATACAGAATAATTTGCGATTTTTATTTATTTATTTAACATATTAATTAAAAAAATAATAAATAATATTTGAGTATTAATTTAGTCAACTATAGTTTTATATTATGATGGATAGTTAAATTAACTGAAAATTAATTTATTTGTTTGTATATATATTTACTTTGACTCAATATATTTATTTGAAGTAAGAAATATTTGTTTTCTTCTATTTTAAAATTAGATGTAATATCATAAATTATCGTGTATTCGTGTTAAAATATGTTTAACATTAAATCATATATTTATTATTATAACGATTAAGCATACATTTTTTTTTATCAATTAGGTACCTAACTTAAATTCTGAAAAAAAAATGTCTGTGCTACGTAATAAGCATCTATACATTAAATAAACGGGTTTATGCTTTATTTTACGGTTAGGTTAAAAAAATAATAGTCTGTTACATTTTATGTTAAATGAAAAAGAACCGTATATTTTCAATAAATGACAATTTACCGTGTCTATATACATAATATAATCGATATTCGCTGACCGGAAACTTCTTATGAACTAGTAATAGTGCAGGAAACATAAGTAGCACTATATATTTATATGTAAACTTGTATTGTACAGGTGGCTGAAGAAGTGAGCGACAACGACAGCGAGTTGGAGAACCGGTTTCGAACAGAATGTGCTATTGATACCACGGTCATGGACCCAAACTTACGATGGCGATTGGACTATCTGACAGCTCGACGTCACGATGATATACCATGTAATGATTCTGGATATAGCACCAAAATGTTTAGTAACTCCCAAGGCCCATCACCTTCATTGTCCAGTAAGTGAAAATTATTTTATCATCAGTAGGCAGGTAATATTTTAATACTATAATAAAGATTATTTAAATTTGAATTATAACGAAATTATATAAATTGAGAAATGTAAATGCTTACCCCCTTATAGTTATTGAAATATATTGACAAAATCGTCTTTGATAATACTGATTATTTATTAGTTAAATGTTATAGCTTACTATATCTAGTCAAATACTGACATAGGTACTGTCAAATGTAGCCGTGTAAGTACATATACTAATTGTTTTCTAAAAATTTTAGTCGAAAATTGGAATAAACTTTCATCGAAACTTTTTTTTAGACTATATATGCAGGATGTACTGCAGTCTATAGCTAATTAAATTTATTGTATTAAAATTTAAAACATTAGTGACAACATACAGTTTTTATTAAGATATTATTTTTATATAAATAAATGACAAAACATAGTGTATATTATTATATATCTTACTGTATGTATCCATGTTATGTAAAACAACTAAAAACATATTAGGTATTTGATGTTAAAAATGTATGCGTTTTTATGATTTTAGATTTAATGGAAAATGCTACGGTACCTGTCATAGACAGCAATAAAATGCCAAAATCATTAAGTGTTTTACCTGACAATAACAACATGGAAAGTATTGTATGATCAAAACGTGCCAAAGTTATCTAAAAAAATGTATATTTCAATAAAAAATTAATTTTAAGGGTTATAATTTATAATAAGATTTTTTAAATTTTTATATCTTAAATAGTTATACAGTGCAATATACATTATATTTTGTTAATTTATTAATTTATTTTATGTTAATAAAATTATTCAATAACTATAAGTTGTGTATTTTAAACATAATTTGTTTTATTACTAGCCACATAGGTACTATATTAGATATTTAAAGGATAAGTTAAATCAGTTATATTTATAGTAACTAGGGACTAGGAACTAAGGTTTTAGATTATCATACATAAATACATTATATAATATTTAACACACATAAATATAAATGCTGTTTAAAATGCACAAGGCCATCATTTGATTATAAAATGGAAATTAAAAATTAAGTTTTAATTTTTTTTTTATATATATATAAAAATTAAACTATTGAAGTTCAATCTACATTATAAAATAACGCGCAAGACTGAAAAAAATAAAAATATGTTCCATAACATTTTTTTATGCTTAGTTAATATATTTAAAATTAACAATCAATAAAATATTAAATTTGTTACATTATTTCTTGTAACTATACATCAAATAACAATATAATAGTATAACTAAATTAACATATAATCCTGTGAAGTGTACAATATTATATGTAAACAATTTTAATATCATGTGTTATTTTAATATTATGTATCATTTTATTTTCACCCATCAAGCCGGAGGAAACTTGATAAAACTCATGTGGGTACTAGACAACGAAAAAGCCGACATACCAAAACATGTCCCTCATAAGTACTCATGATATTAAAAATTAAACAAATCCTGGTTAGTCCACGAATCAAAAAATTCATATTGAAAATGTTATCAAATAAAACCCAATATTCTCCACTTATTTAACAACTTCCCACACCATAGGTGTAACGTAATTAATTTATATGAGGAGGCTATAGCCTATATAATGTTTTGGGTACACAACATAAATTCTAAAAGTCTAACAAAAAAAATAATATACGAGAGGGCTAACCAAAATTCTGGAGTATAGCCTCTCCCCCCCCCCTTTACACCTATGCATCACTCATAAGAAAGGAAATGTCCCTTAACAAACTGGTGAAAGGTCATATACGAGACTTACCAACAGATACCTAATGTCTCGCTAGCACGATTTAAGATATACATATATAGCTTAAATTGTACTCGCGAGGAAACCCCAGTCTCTATAATGTGCGATGTCCTCCTTTCTGTCAAACCTTCCCACGTGAGAATAAGGGATAATGAAACGGCCGACGAAGCAGCCCTTCTAGCAGCAAATAAAAATATTCCAACACCATCGAAAACATTTCCTCCAATGGTGTATTTATATCCATTAGAAATGTAATTTTCTCGTCATGGCTACTCTACTGGAATTTCGCCCACCAACCAACAAACTAAGATCCATTAAAAACTCAATCGAACAATGATATACATCTCCGAAGTTCAGCCGTCGTCAAGATATCGCCATTACTAGGTTAAGAATCGGACACACTTTTATTACACATTCCTTTCTGATTATCGAAAATCTTCTTCCTTGAAAAAAAAATATACCCACCGAATGTGACACCTATATTGCATATCAAGGAAAAAGTCAAAATATCTGAAAGACATATTCAAAACCCTTGTGTCAGATTTTCCAAATTCCGATTTATTCTTTTTTCTTCGAGAATTGGAACTGGAAATAAATAAATAGATACTTATAATACACATTAACACATAATACATCACACATTAATACTAGTACAACAATAAATAAATAATTATACATATTGTATCTGCGTTGTTCAACAGTTAAACAAATAGCAATTAAATACAAAATAATTTGACTTTAGCAAGCGAACATATAAGAAATTGTATTTTATCAAGTACCTATATTAATTATCGCATACACATGTATAGGCTATTACAATATTACGTAAAAAAATTAAGAAAAAACTGAAATTTTTCTGCAAAACCAATTTTTGATGAAATTAATATTATTTTTTTGGTGTAACTCAAAAACGAAGTACCATAGATATTTGAAAGATTCACTAAATGTTAATACTAGCATTTTCTGTACATGATAAAATTATCAAAATATTTTGAAGCTTTTAAGTTTTTTTAGTTATTTTTAGACAATTGATATTTAATTTTTTTTATTTAAATGTTGATAAAAATTATTAAGCATGGTCCTAAAGCTTGACAATTTAATACAAGGTTCTTCATAAATTTAGCAAATACCAATAAAAAATCATCATTGTAAAATCAGTACAATCATGGTACAAAATCTAAAATTAAATACAAGATTCCTTGTAAGTTTTTCTACTCATATAATAACAACAAAAAAAGTTTACTCAAAAATCACATTATTTTTTTATAAGCGTTTGATGTGCAAATTTTTTTGACATGTCAAAATTTTCTAACGGATATTCACCGTGCATAAACTTTTTCTCCTCAATCAATTTTTGATATTTTGTTGTAATTCAAAAACAAAAAACCATAGATTAGATACCTATTAAAAATGTTCACCAAATGTTTATTTTATCATTTTGTATGCACACTAAAAAATGTTCAAAATATTTTGACTCTTTAAGAAAAGATTGAAATATTTAATTTTTTTTTTAGTTTTTATTCTAATAATATTAATACAATTTTTTTCAGAAAGTCAAAAAACTTTAAAATTACAGACATATTGAAAATAATCATTATTCTGCTGGAAATATGTTAAGTCTGTCGTAAATTGTAATAGAGAACGTTGTGATAAATAAGATAAAATGAGAAAACGATTTTTGATATCGCCATAACTGTTATACAATCTTTTACTCTATTACTTAGTGACTAGTTAAACTGTAATTGCTCTAGTTCGTTCATTTGTTTTTCTATTTAGTACTTCCTTTTTTTATGAATCAAATTTTGAAAATTAATATTGAATAAAAAAATTTTACTAAATATTTCATGATTTTTAATATATATTTTTTAGTAAAAATAACATAAATATTTACATATTTTTAATATTTTGGTATTGAAATTTGTATAAATGTATGTAATGTTCACCTAACTAGTGTTTTTCAATCATACAATATTATATTTCTAAATATCTAAAAGAATGTGTTTAACAATTTTATTATTCTCAATCATTTTTATTGGTTACCTATGAAGTTCTTTCTAGACTTAAAGTAAGATACAATGTTTATTATAATATAATATAAAAAAATCTATATAGGTACCTATATCATATATGACATTATTATGACTGTATATAAGACCAATTTGTATTATTAATATCTAATATTATATTAAATTTGTTAAAAAAATATTGAACATTAAAATAGTGTTATATCTATAAATTAAATTTTTTATAATTATTACACACACATATATATTTTGTTGATCATTAAAAACATCAATAACGACACAAGTTATTAGTTTAAAATTTTATAAGATAATTTCAGTTTTACAATTATGAAATAGTTATAAAGTAACAAATATATTTTTTATTTTTAAGTTAAATTTCATTAAACCGGTTTGTTTTTCTTAAGAAGTTGATCATGTTGTTGATGTTTTCTGTATTTGGACCTAATGCTGCGTCTATGTTGGTGTTGTAAATTGTAATCAGTCAATCGTCTCCGATTAGGCCAAACAAGGTTAACACACAAGTTCCTAATGCATTAGTTGAGTAACGGCTAAAGAGGAACCCAGGGAGTTGTGTTCAACCCGTGGCGTTAACCTACATTAAACACATAATGCTATAAATATATTATAATATATTCATCTATACATAAATTTATTTATATCGATTATCAACATAGTATACTTTAGTGATGGTTGACGGTTATTAACCACAACTTAATTCCATATGTGAAGTAACTATAGTGTGGACAATCTTAGTAGGCAACTCGTATATAATTATGAACTACCTGATCAGTGATCATCGAACATAATGAGTATATATGTTAACCTTTTAATAAACGACAAGGATAGGAGACAACTAATTATTTTTTAGTTAGTTAGTATTTCTTTGAACATTAATTTCCAAAGCCAATCTAACTTCGTCCGAGTCGTCTTTACTGGTCTACATTCTCTACTCATAACATTGACCATCATACCGATACCATCTCAACCTATTGTTTCTCATTTAGTTCACACCGATATAAAGTAGGTACCTACCTATTTAATGTAAATAATTGGACGTGTCCTGACTGACAGATTGACGAAGAGCCTAAACTATGATAGCTAGAGGCTTGAAATTTCCATGGTACCACTGTGCCACTCGTGCCACTGTGTAAGGGTGTATTTTCGAAAATTTGTATTTTAAAAAGGTGTTCACTTTATAGGCACAATTTAGGAAGACTAAGGGGTGGGGGCTTAAGCCTCTTCACGTATTTTTATAGATTCGAAGCGAATTGATTTTACAATGTGTATTTTCTTTTTGCATTTGTCATCAACTTTTATAGCAGTAAAAAATAAAAAACCATGTAAACAATTCTCAAGTAGTTTTCTTAACCTTCAGATCCCCCTCCCCCCAACAAAAAAAGAGGAAAATCAGGGATTTTTTCACAAAATTAGTTTTTGATAAAGTCCTTTAAATTTCTTTGTATAACTCATAAACTAATAACCGTAGGTGCCTTAAACTTTCACTAAATGTTTATATTAGCATTTTTTATACACTATAAAATTTTCAAAATATGTTGATTCTTTTTAAGCTATTTATAGGCATTATAAATATTAATTTTTTTTATAAGCATTTTATGTTCAAATTTGGACGAAATTAGTTATAACAACGAAGAATACTTATATCAATTATTTTATTGTAATTTAAATATATTATTCGTAGGTATTTGAAACTTTTTGACTATATTAAATGAAATTCATTCAACCTGCTGTTAAATTAATAGTAAAATTAATTATTTTAATAGGATTACCTAATATCCATAATACATCTATTGATGTTTATTTATTATTTTTATCTATTATAATATTATTGTGTTTAATACCATTTTTCTTCTAATATGTATTTATTTGAATTATTTATTTTTATTATTATTTATTATATTTAAGGGCTCAAACTTATCTACAATACCAAATACAGGCTAACCATATATACAGAAAATTATTATGTATGAATATGGATTTTCGATTAAAAACACAAAAATTAGTGTTTTCTTCCATGAAATATGTAATCCATCGCTACCAAATCAGCCAATTTTTACTTTTTGTAAGGTTATGTGTTATGTCGTCCATTTGATTTCTAGTCCTTTTAAGTTGACGATTTACCTTCGTTTTACGTTTTTCATTTATCTTTAAAGTTTTACATCTTTAAATCGACTTCAAAATGGTAAGTAAACTTAGATAAAATTATTACAATTAATCGTTTGTCAAATTTTGACATTGACTTTTATAAGTGGTCGGGTGTATAATAACAGAAATAAAATACTTATAGTTAAATTCTCCATGTGTTCTCTTTTATATAATGTGCCATCGTATTGATTATTTTACTATTGGTTTAACAAGGTACAACTCATTTTAAGTATTGTTAAATTTTCAATTCTAGACTCGCAAGCGCCGTAATGGAGGAAGATCAAAACATGGTCGTGGTCATGTCAAGCCTGTGCGTTGCACCAATTGCGCACGCTGTGTACCTAAAGACAAAGCTATCAAGAAATTTGTTATTCGTAATATTGTTGAAGCTGCTGCTGTCCGTGATATAACTGATGCTAGTGTCTATACATGTATGTATCATAAAGCTAATGTCTAATAAACTAAAATACTTGAAATGTCACTGATGAGTATGTTTTCTTTGTAGCTTATCAATTGCCGAAATTATATGCTAAATTACATTACTGTGTTTCTTGCGCCATCCATTCCAAAGTGGTCAGAAACAGATCAAAGTCTGACCGTCGCATCAGAACACCACCAAGCCGTAACTTCCCACGTGGGGTAAGATTTATTTACAATTGCTCATTTATTTATAAACTTTTTAACATTCCGTTGTTTAATACTCCTTGTATACATTTTGATGTTAAACTAAAATTTTAATTATAATTTTTGAACAATACAATAATATATTATTATTCAAGGATACTTTATTTGTACTATTGTATTTATGTTTATCAGGTACTTATGATTTATGTTTTGTTTCAGGATAATAATCGTCAAGGAGGACAGCCTCAAAGGAAAGTGTAATTCCCATCATATATGGGGATACAAAATTATATTATACCTTCATTTAAGATATAAAAATACATTTTGATTCTAATAAAAATAAAAAATTGTATTTATGTCAATCTAACCTTCCTTTATTGCAGTTAATACATGGTTATACAGTGGGTCGAATGTTTTTAAAAAAATTTTGAGGTTATTAAGTACTAGGAGTCCTCAGCTCTAGTTGTAATGAATATACTATGCTTAAAACTTAAATATCACTAACAATCTAAGAAATTTAAAATAATGTTTTTACCTTGAAGTTGTATAGTAGGACCCTTAAATGAAAATTAACAACAAAATGAATTCTGCTGCATACACAATTTCTATGTTCATAAGATGAAAGACACAAATTTATGAAATGTCCATTTAATTTAATTTATTAGTTATATTTTACAAAACTTACTAAATATAAAATTATAGATGGGTGTCCAATGAAATATTTTGTAAAAAAATGTATAATGTACTATATATAGATTAAAAATTATATAAAAACATTTTCATTGAAAATGCATCAATAAAAGTATTATTTTTTTGTATCGTATAAAAAGTATATTGATTTAATCACTTCTATTAACTGATACCAATTATAAATTTAATATTTTTTTTTGTTAGCAATATAATCTTACCTAACAAATAAATATATAAATGATAAAAATAATATAACTATTGGCAGAACAAAAAATTTAAAACATTCAATTTTTACTTATATTTTTTTTTTAGATATTTAAAAATAAATTTGATAATAATATTTATGTGATTAATAAATCGATTATTTTATCCCATAAAAAGCTTATATAAGGAATAAATGATAATAAAATAAGATATTGTAAATGAGTTACAGTAAGGTACTTTTTAATTGAAAAGCATTAAAAACAGTTATCTATACTCGCACATAGTTATTATTTAATTTATTAACATAGTCTGTTCAGGGAGAGAACATTTGTTGCGTCACCCTGCCATCAAAACTGGTTCTATTAACGTGTTATGTGGGGATGTGCAAAAAAACTAATTTTCATCTGTTCACGGTGTATTCTCATATATTACTGGAGACTAGTTGGCATAAATTGGATACATATAACATATCATATAACTATTAAACATTAATCCTTCTATACTCATAATTTCTGAATACTTATTCAACTTATACAAAATGAACAAAATCGGACCTACATTACACCATTTCCTTGTGGCACCTCATACTTTATTAGTTTATAAATTTATTTTTACATAGTATTCCGTTTATAATATCAATTTATGCTACTTTCAAGTTGTCCTCTTAATCAATATTAGTTTTTTTCAAATATACCATACTTAAGCATTATTTTGGAGTCTGGCAACTGTCAAAAGCTTCTGCTAGATCTAAAACTATAGCAATTAGTTTTTTTTATAGATTAACCGAGTTGTTTGATAGGTTTATATAGCACTAAATGGATTAAATCTATTGTGTCTATAATACTTTTACCTAATCGAAAATAAAATTAGTTTTTTAATAAAAGCTTATTTTCTTCTAAAAATTATATCTCCTTATTAATGTATCTTTAACTATTATTTCATAAAATTTGATGTAGAAATAATTATTATTAATTAGATACTTCTGTCTTCTATTTTTCTTAATTTCTATAATTGTTTTATAACAACCATTTTGAATTATCAGGAAAGCCTTATACTTTGTCTTAGACATAAGTTAAGTCTATAAACTAATGGTTCAGCATTAAAACTGGCGATAATATAATATTACACATAGGTATTATGTTTCAATATTCACAATATTACATTATTACAACGACTGTTCATGCATTTAAATTTAGATGTTCAAATTATTTTTACAAGCAATATTTTAAATACAAATTAGTATTTTTAGAGAAATATAATATCAATCAACTGTCTTAATTAATGAATATATTAAATAATGTTGATTATTTAAATTTTTAAATAAAAAAATTGACTTAAAATTAACGTGTGTTATATGAATACATATTATCTAATAGTTTTTTGAAGGATAAATTTGTATTTAGTGGTAATTTAGTAGGTATATGGATATTTTAATATTTTCCATTAGTTTTAAATGTTTAATTGTAAAATTGATTTGATAAAAAAACATATTTTATTATTAAGAGAATAAAAAAAAATGTTCACATAACTAGGATGGATATAATTATTTGGTGAAAACAATATTAATGCTATTTAAATACTTATAAAAGAATTATGTCATATGTATTGCTTGTATATTTTATACACTTTACAGTTACATAAATAAAAAAAGGTAAATTGATTGGACTAAGAGATAAATATCCATTCAATAATTCTTTATAAATACACAGTCATGTTCATCTTAATTAATATTTAAAACTAATTCTGTGCAAAAAAATTAAATACAATTTTCACAACAATTGTGAAAAAATGAATGACTATTTTTTATCATCAATTAGTGCGTTTGTAGCCTCTTTAAGTGTCTTCTCCATAAGTTTGCCAGTGTTGCAGAAACCATGCTTAGTCTTACCAAATGAATTGGGCCCGGCTGATGTTGGAGTATCCCTACCAATATTTCTCATGCGCATTCTAGCTTCTTTCGGCATTTCTTCAGGTTCGTCATCACTAACATCTCCAAATACTGCTGCAACAGACTTTGATGCTGGTTTGGGTAGAATAGGTGGTTCTTTCTACAAGCAAAAATCATATTATAATTCAAACATATATTGCAATAAAAAAATTATAAGATTTTGAACATTTATTTATTTTGGGTTATTTATAATATTTCACAATAGCAAATATACTTACAATGGCAGGGCTGTTAAGAGTTATCTTAATGCCAGTTTTTGCCGGAAGAGTTTTTTTCATCATTCCAAATGATAATTTTTGTTTCTTGTCTGGTTGTTGTTTTTCTTTGTCAACCACATCTATGAAAATAAAAACCAAAAAATATTGCATTTTGTAACATGGAAACTTATTCAAACAAATACCTTTGGCTGAAATCTCGATGTCAGTTGATAGTCGTTTTGACATTGTTCAATACCAATACAGTTTCACAGACGCATATGAATAAAATTGTATACAAATACAATAAAAATAAAACGAATTATTCTTTAATACGATCTAACAAATGAAGGTTTCAAATGTTGATTAAGTACGTTAATTGTAACTTGTGCTCAAATTTAAAATTTGAATGTTATACTATTGTCTACCGACTACCCATAATATTGGCATTTTAGTGCTTCGTGTTCCTACTTCAAAATCCAAACAATGTTATCAGCGACTCACAACACGTTATCATTGGACATTGGATAAATGTATATAATATTATTGTGTTACTATACCGAATAACAAGTGTATGGTTATTGGTTGGTAGTTTATACATTGTTGAATTTCAGCAATTTTCATTTTTCAATAATCAATAGAATTATATAATATTTAAGATCCATGGGGTGCCTAATCCTGCGAGACTTGTGTATCATGATTTAAGCACAGATTATAGTTGTTATTTCATATAATCTGTGATTAAACCTATCTTTATTTTGAATTAGAGAACCCTTGCTGGTCTGAACAATTTACATAATTTTAGCCCTCTCAAAACATTGCCTAAATTGAGCCTATGCTGACTAGTATCTTTTAATATTTTTTTCGATCCCATAGTATGTATTTACCAATCCGACAGCAATCAGGCGACAATGGTTTTACTGTTTCCTCCATCAAGATTTGAGCACAGTGGGACATGGGTATGTAAATCCACCTTTTAAGTTCAATTTCTTATGAAATTAACAAAATTTAAAAATTACTTTGTAGTTTAAAATTCATAACAATTTTAATTACATTTTTCTTACAAGATTATAGAAAAAATTCCAGTTTAATTTCTCAAATGTTTTATATGAGCGTCTGAAGTTTAAATGTTGACATTGTATGTATTCATGAATAAAATAACAATTTTCCTGTTTTTTTGTAATTCAAAAACAAATAACTGTAGATACTTTAATTGTTCACCAAATGTTTATAGTGACATTTTATACACATGGTTTCAAAATATTTTAGCTCTGTTTAAGCTATATTTATAAATATTTGAAAATTAAAAATTTTTATTTTTTATTCTTTGAATTTTGATAAAAAAAATGTTGCTGAGTGAATAAACTTAAACATTTAATTCAAAGGTCCTCATAAACTGGAATTATAGGTTTTAAAAATCTTAAAAATACAATGGCCTATTTTTTTTTTTTTTTATAAACATTTTCTGGTTTTTTAAAATTCAATGTTTTTGACAAAATTCATCACAATCACAAAAATTCTCCAATTATTTTGTAATTAAAAATTTATAAAATGTTTAATTTTTACAGCTAAAGTTTAAAATTGAATATGAAGCACTTCATAAATATCTATATCCTGTCTAGCAGAAGAATGTGCCGATTTTGCACATCCCCATATCACTTTGTCATAAACAATGTTTCTTAATGGCAGAATGCCATGTGGGATGTGCAGAATTGATTTTTGTCAGTTTGTGGCGCGTTCTTTTGCTGGACGAGTATAGTTTATTCTGAAACCAAAATCTAAAAACAATTTAAGCACAATTTATTTTATAAACATTTGAATTTAGATGAAATTAGATATTTAAACAAAGCCAAGTATTTCCATAACTACAACTGATAATTTGAAATAATATTTGATTGTAAACTTTAATAGAGCAATCAACCAGTCTGTTTTATCTATTTCAGTATGCAATCACAACGCTCTTTAATTTGTCAGAAGTCACTGTCACTACCAATATTATAGATTGTATGTAAATTTTAGAATATAGAATAGATTTAATACTAATGAATGAAACTATACAATATATTTTTTGATAAAATGTCACATAATGTACAAATAATATTGGAAAAAACCTGAATATTCTAATAACTTATTTAATAAATACATTTAAAAACTTTGTAACCTAACAAAAACCAATAAATAAATTTAAATGTAGTTTTTTTTTAATTTTTTTATAATAATGCTTCATACCTAAAGATGTATATAATATTATTAGGAAATTAGTTATGAATAATTAATATTAAGAAAAAAACAATATTCAAAATTTAATCCTTATGTTCAAACAGCCAAAAAGAGTCACAACACACGTCGTCGTACTCGTTAACTGTGCGTCATTTAGGAGGTTCCAATGTGGCTGAACCAAAATCGGTCATATGAGGAAACTTCACTTTTTTCCTATCCAATTCATCTTGGGCCCACATTATTAGCTTCATAAGATTGTAAAGTTTAGGTGTAATAGTTGGTTGATTGTGAAATCTCAAAATAGCTGCATTCAGCTCGCTAGATACCTGTAAAATTTAATAAATATCAGATTTAATATATAACTTTAAACCATAATATTTTACTTTTTGTCTATGTGTAGTTTGAAGAAGATCAGCAAATGGACTTTTTTGAGGTTCTTCAAATGCTAATAATGCAAGTGTTCTTTCTAGTTCTGTGAGTATAGTAGGATTTCCCTCTCCTACTTCTGATAGTTTAGCTTGGGCAAATACAAGAGCTTCTTCAATATTACCTTCTTTGATAAGTTCAATTAAATGCAGTTGCTTCAAAAATAAATATAGCATATTAATAACAATATATAATACGAATATTATTTTAAATTTAGTATATTAAATAAAAATAATCATTATTTTTTTTATTCAATTAAGACATAGTTGTATTATATCAAATATATATATATCATTGTATGTAATAATCATATATCAAATGAGCAATTTATAATTTAGAAAATATTAAATTATAATATATGTTATGTTATGGACTAATATCTATTCATTTAAACATAGTATTATGTTTTTAAACTACTACTAATATTTTAATCATTTTCAACATATATTTTTTTTTTACAAGTGTTATTATTACATTAGTCATTTCAAACCTTGAGCAACATTATTTATTTTAAACAAAATTTTTTACAAAAGTGATGTTAGCGGCATAAGCAGAAATCCATTAAAATTTCATTGTTAATAGCAATGTAAGTAGAAAGGCTTCAATCTTATACAACTAAAAGCTGTCTATTTTGGGGGGACTTTTAGCATTTTTTGTTTTTTGTTTTGTTTTTTTTTTTTTTTTTGGGGGGGGGGGGGGGGGGCTAAGCCCCCCTATAACTTAGCAGGCTGACGTTTAAGACATACTTTTCTATCTGTGCCCTTAAAAATATTTACTTCTAGTAACATCTTAAGCATGGCTAAACAAAATTATTAATTCATTAATTAGCTATGATTTTAGGAACATAGGTACTTATACAAATTTATTAATTCTTCAATGTTCTGTCAACTTGTTAATTAAGACATAGCCATATATTAAAATTACAATTTGTATAAAGTCTAAAATGTATATCAATGGCACCAGCATACCAAACTTATGGGGGATTCTACTTAAGCATACCTTATGTAATAAATTATCAACTCCTCTCTAAGCAAATTGTATTAATAAATTATAGATCTTTCTACCAATTACCCTACTTAATTTCCATTAAAACGTTTAGAATAAATTGTAGTTAGGCACCTCTAGCCTATGTGATTTTCAATGAAAATTTAAATGCTTTTTCTTAAAATATGAAATTTTTCAAATTAATATTCCAGTATTAATTATTTTACAACAAAATCAATTTATGTTTTACATTAATTTTTAAGAAATAGTTTTA
Source organism: Pentalonia nigronervosa (assembly GCA_014851325.1). NCBI lineage: Eukaryota > Metazoa > Arthropoda > Insecta > Hemiptera > Aphididae > Pentalonia > Pentalonia nigronervosa. The sequence continues at coordinate 10,716 of JACXSJ010002422.1, read as the reverse complement.
TTGTCTACAAACTTGAAAGTATATATCGATAAAAAAAATGTAATTATACAATACATTTTAGACATTTTTTTTTTAATAAGTTATATTGAAATAAAACAGAAACTAGGTCATTGTTGGGCTTGACTGTTCAAAGCAAGTGATAAAACTGGTAATTATAACTATAATTAATCAGAAAACAAATCATTATTCATTAAAAATATGGCCGTAATCTAGCTGAATTAGAACTTTATAATAAGTATTTATACAAGATTATGAAAAAAAATTAACCTGTAAATGGAAGTATAAATCACGATCGTCATCTAGTAGACCTGGATACAATTGATTGATAAGTGTAATGGCTTCTTGCATTTTTCCTGATTGTACGGACTCAATGACTTTAATCCGGTTTCCCAACGTATTTAACTTTAGGGGAGAACTAATACCAGCTTCTTGTTCAAATTTTTCAGCTGCTTCTTTGAATCCTTCTATAATATTTAACACAATTCACCCTCGTTATTTTGATGTATAAGTGTACAAACACTATTGTTTATACATACCAGACACCAGATAGTTCATTATAAGTTTGTTCATGTCTTTACGGTTGACTTTCATATTTTCGATTCGACTCAGCCAATCTGGCTTAGTAACGTTGGGCTGCGTTGATGGTGAATAGCTCATGATGGCTGTAGCAATTTGTTAATGTTACAAATTATGTTTAAGTTAAAGGCCCAGGAAAACGATTAATGTAAATTGTAACATTTACATTCGAGCATAACAACTATTATAAAATGTAAGTGTTAGTGTTACAGAATAAGGAATTTGTATAAATAATAATAATAATAATATGATGTCAAACTCAAAAGCTGTGATATCAATTATAATATGGTCAAATGGTTACTTTTCTATACATATTAATCTCAAAAGTGGTAACAAGTAGATAACGCTATCACATTTCTACCAAATGTTGATAGTGGAGCCACAGAATCACGATGTAAATTTTATCTGCGATAACTAATAAAAATTGTAAAGTTTTAACTTTTATTTTTTAAGCTTATTTTATATTTGCAAATTTTTAAATTTATTAAATATTTAAATTAGGTGTCAAGTTGTTATTCGTAGACTTATAAGATAAAACATTATACTATTATAATACCATAGAAAAGAAATAAATAGTATTATAGTATTCTTACTCTGATGTGAACTGTGAAGGTAAACTTTAATGTTATATTGGAATACCCAAGGCCAAAATAATGTTAATTTTATTTTAAAGTGTGTATGTGTTTAAATTTGTTATGTGTAAGCAATAAAATGTAGGTGACTGCTTAATTTAAAACTATTAGGTATTTAATTTTGGATATCAAAACTTTGAAGATGAGTAATAATCTGAATAGCACTTTTAACTATGTGTACAGTTGTTCATTAGAGATAAATGTTCAGATAAAAATTGGAACTCTTGAAGGCATCAAGCACAATATTAATTATGAAAAAATACTTAGTGATCCAATGAAAAAATTTTCTGGCTTATATCAAAAGCATATTTCTGATCTGGTAGTATACTGCCAAGTGTACAGTGACAGTAAACCACTTAGTTTACCAGTTTCAACTTCTTACAAACATTTTACTAACCGTTGGAGCTGGAATGAATGGGTTGTATTACCAATTCAGTTTAGTGATCTGCCGAGGAATGCATTATTAACTCTAACAGTGTATGATTGTGCTGGACCAACAACTATGGCGGCAGTTGGTGGTACATCTATATCACTGTTTGGCAAACACGGTGTTTTTCGACAAGGTATGATTGATCTCAGAGTATGGCCTGATAGAGAAGCTGATGGTAATATATCTTCTACTCCAGGCAAGTGTTTGTCAGACACTAATCGCATGCAATCACTAGCTAAATTGGCTAAACAGCATAGAAATGGCAATATACCTGAAGTTGACTGGCTAGATAGATTAACATTTAGAGAGATTGAACTTATCAATGAAAAAGAAAAAAAGACTTCCAATTATCCTTATTTGATGATAGAATTTCCAGAAATTATGTCTAATGGTATTGTCTACAGTGTTGTGCATTATGAACAAGACGGTGATGAAATATATCCATTTAGAGTTAACCCAGATATAGTTACTGTACCAGATGCTGAAGTAATGCAGGAAAATTTAGTAGAAAGTAAACATCATAAACTTGCCAGAAGTTTAAGAAGTGGAATATCTGATAAGGATGCAAAACCAACTGCAACAATAAGAGATATGTTAAACACTATTGTTGGATATCCCCCTACAAAAATATTAACAACGGAAGAACAAGATCTTATATGGAAGTACCGATTTTACCTATGTAATCAAAAAAAGGCTCTAACAAAATTTCTAGAATGCGTAAACTGGAAATTGCATGGAGAGGCTATGCAGGCATTAGATATGATGTATCAATGGGCTCCAATGGATGTAGACGACTCATTGCGTTTATTAAGTCCAGCATTCAAACATTCATCAGTACGCAAATATGCTGTAGAACGGTTACAACAAGCAACTGATGAAGATTTACTCTTGTATTTATTACAGTTGGTTCAAGCTCTTAAGTATGAAAACTTTGAACATATCAACAACAGCTTAAAGTTAATGGAAGATAAGTATCCTATAACTGATAGTTTGACAGAATCAGTGTCTGGATTAAGTTTAAAAGACAGTAGTGATAGTAATATTGCTTGTACAATTAATCATTTTGAAATGTGTAAGCCTGAAGATATGGACTTAGCACGTTTTTTAATTCATAGAGCAAGTAAAAACTTCAGTTTGGCTAATTATTTTTATTGGTATTTGATGATTGAATGTGAAGATCAAGACTCTACTATTAAACAAGATATACGTGTTCGTAACATGTATTTAAGTGTTATGAAAACATTTTTGATGACTTTGTATAATGGTAGTGCAGAATGTCAGCAAATACATGGAATGTTGACACGTCAACAAAATTTTATCGATCGGTTGGTTAGAGTTATCAAAACTGTTGCCAGGGAAAGTGGCAACCGTAAAAAGAAAATCGATAAACTGCAAGCATTATTGGGTGAAACGGATACAAAATTTAGTTTCATGTCATTCGAACCTCTACAATTACCACTTAACCCTAGTATACATATTACCGGGTTAGTTCCTGAGAAAGCAGTCCTCTTTAAGTCTGCTCTAATGCCTTCAAGACTCACATTCATGGTACAAGACAACAAAGAGTATGTAGCTATATTTAAACACGGCGATGATTTACGACAAGACCAACTAATATTACAGATTATCACGCTTATGGATAAACTTTTAAGAAGTGAAAACTTAGATTTAAAACTTACTCCATACAGAGTGTTGGCAACAAGCACACGACATGGTTTTGTACAGTTTGTAAATTCACTACCTGTTGCTGAAATATTAGCAACTGAAGGTTCAATACAAAATTATTTCCGTAAGACCCATCCAAATGAAAATGCACCCTTTGGAATATCTTCTGATATTATGGAGAATTATATAAAAAGTTGTGCTGGTTACTGTGTTATTACATATTTATTGGGAGTCGGTGATCGTCATTTTGATAATTTATTATTAACTTCAACAGGCAAACTGTTTCACATAGATTTTGGATACATATTGGGTAGAGACCCTAAACCATTGCCTCCGCCCATGAAATTAAGCAAAGAAATGGTTGAAGCAATGGGTGGTGTCAACAGTGAACATTATCATGAATTCAGAAAATTATGTTATACTGCATTTTTGCACTTGAGGCGCCATGCTAATCTTATACTAAATCTTTTCTCGTTGATGGTAGATGCCAGTGTTCCAGATATTGCACTAGAACCAGATAAGACTGTTAATAAAGTCCAAGACAAATTCAGACTAGATTTGGGTGATGAAGAAGCTGTTCATTATTTCCAAAATCTATTGGATGTGTCTGTTACTGCTGTGATGGCAGTACTTGTTGAACAGTTGCATAAATTTGCTCAATATTGGAGAAAATAAAATATTATAATACATAAACAATTTGTTATTTATTTATTATGTTGTTTTTATTTAATTTTTTATATACATATAAATTATAATATATATTTTTTAATTATCTGTGTTTTTTTTATATTTCAAGATAAATGTTGTTCTGAATTGATAATTAGCTACATCATAGTATTATCTTATCTTTAAAAATGTGTAAACTTTAAAACTGTTAGTTGAATAATTATCAATTATTTTCTTGAGTGCATATCTTTTAATAAGACAAGTCATATTTATTTGATGCATTCAACAGAAAATAAATTTAAGACACATTATGCAGTTCAACGCATCTGGTAATTATCACATTACAATTATTATCACTTAATTTATTAATATTGATGGGTGTATAAATACTTGAAAATATATTTTTTACAAAGATTTTATTTGAAATAATACATTAACAATTATGTAAAAGTAAAACTAGTTTTATTATATCACAAATGGTTGAAGTTAGATAACCTACTACCTAGTAAATTAAATACTGAAACATGTTAAAATCTACAAGTACTATACAACAAATATTATTTGTTAGGTTTATTACAAAAATTGTAAATCTCACTAAATACATTATCTACTATGTCAATAAATAAAACTACTTGTGATAATAATTACAAATTATTTTTTAATGTTTAATAAATTGATATAATTTTTAAAATTAATGTTTAATAACATAAGGAATTTTAATTTAATGTTTAAATAAACATATTTAACTTCATATGACTTTTTTTTTAGTTTTATAAACCTTAAGAAATACATTCAAAATTAAATAGATATAGATAGTAAATATCTTCACAATATCTAAGCACATTTTTGTCTATATTTTAATCCTATACTATTATAATGTGAATTGTAATAACTTTGTGTTAGGTTAAATAAAAGTAAAAAGTAATTTAATATGTTAATAACCTAACTAAATTTTAAATTTTCAGAAATAACTATAGGCTATAGTTAGTGGATCATCCAAAATTACTACAATAATTAATTACGTTGTTGAAATAAAATACTGTTTATTACATTGGTCTTTTAGTGTTATAAATAACAGGTCATCTAAAGATAACCTTATAATATATTTATTATTTATAATTTTAATTGGTGTTGGATAAAATTTTTGAAAAGATCCATGTGATCATTTACATTTTACAGATCTAATAATATTACTATAAAAAAAATATGATACTGTATTTTATTAAATTCCTGACTAAACGGACAATTTTTAAAAAATACAGCAGGCACCTACTATTTATTAATTATAATTAAAATATTTAATATCTACCAAGGTCAAGAAAATATGTAAAATACCCAAACACTTTATTAAACCTTGGAAAATATTTCTATTATACAACAAGTTTAAAATAAAAATTAATTTTAATATATTTTAAACGTAATTACTTTGATGAACAGTAGGTGTCAAGTGTAGCTCGTCATTGTAATAGATGTGTTAAATTTTAATTCAATGATATACTCCTAATATTTGTCGCCAAGAAAACAAGTCTGGGTAGAGAATGTGGTTACCAATCAATTATTTTTATTTTTCTGTATACACAAACAGTAGTCTAGTCAGTAGAAGAGAAAATGCTTAAATTTTCAGCTTTGAGGGTGATTTGTGATAGCAACTCATATCTAGTTGGTACTATGGAGAAGTCAAAATTGAAAATTCTAAGTACTTTAATGATTGGGAAGAACAAAAAAATTTAAAGGAATTTTTATGCTAAACCAATTTTTAACAAAATTGATATTGTTTTTTTGGGTATAATAAAAACGAAAAACCATAGTTATTTGAAATTTTTCCAAATATTTATGTTATTGTTTGTACATGATAAGATTTTTAAATATTTTGAAGTTTTTGAGTTATTTATAGAAATTTTTTTTAATGTCAATAAGACATTTTTCCCTTGGTCAAAAAGAGAAATACTTAATACAAGGTTCCTCATAAGTTCTTAATATACCAACTAAAAATATCAAAATTATATAGTCACATTATTTTTTTAAAGTATTTAGGTTAAAATTTTACAAAATTCATCAAAATTGTGAAAAATTGCAAATTATTTTGTTTTTTAAAATTCATAAAAAATATTTTTTATATCTTTGATATAAAAATTTAATACAAGATTTCCCAAAAATTTTTTATCTATTACAAATACATAATGTATGAATGTTCGAGGTTTTAATTTTTCAACCTTTGGTTATAAATGAACTATTTCTCCTCATTTTTTGATATTTTATTGTAATTTGAAAACAACTGCAGATACTTAAAATTATCACCAAATGATTATTTTATTATTTTGATAGATTTTTCAATTTTTTTTTAGAACATCCTCATATGAGGTATAATCCATTAAAAGGAGAATGGATTTTGGTATCTCCTCACCGAATGAAAAGACCTTGGGATGGACAAACAGAATCTGTCTACAATGATATGGGTCCAGAATTTGATCCAACCAACCCGCTATGCCCTGGTGTAGTCAGGAGTAATGGTATTGTTAGTATATAAATAATTAATATTATGCTTATAGTATGTTTTAATCTACAATATTATCATATTAAATATTTTTAGTTGACTCCAGAGTATACATCTACATATGTATTTACAAATGACTTTCCTGCTATGTTAGAAGATACACCATCACCTCCTCAAAGTGATGATCCTTTATTTCAAATTAAAGGAGTTAATGGTACATGCCGTGTTATGTGTTTTTATCCCAAATCTAATGTGACAATTGCTCTGATGTCTATAAATGATATAGTTACTGTGATTTCAAGGTATAATTTGAAAAATATTATATTGTTCATTTACTATTATTTCTTTTTTCACAGTTGGATACAGCAGTTAGAAGAACTAGGAAAGACCTATACTTGGGTTCAAATATTTGAAAATAAAGGTACTATGATGGGTTGTTCTAATCATCATCCTCATTGCCAAATATGGGCTAGTTCATTTTTACCAAATGAACCACGTATTAAAGATATTTATCAGAGAGAATACCTGGAAAAGCATGGAAGACCAATGCTGATGGATTATGTTAATCGTGAATTAAAAGCAAAAGTAGGAAATAATAAATTTTATACTATTAATAATGTGTACATTTAATTTGTGCTGCTTAGTACTATCATTTGGCAAAGCCTCCTATAAACTACATTATTACGACCAGTGTCGTGCTATCATTGGCGCCCTTTAGTAATAATATTTATTGCCCTTATTTACATAAGTATTTAAATTTCTACAAAAATACAAATATATTTATATAAAAACAAACCTAATAACAACTAATATAGTAAATAATAATATTGGTATAAAATATTTTTTTAACTAATTAAACTAAAGTTCAGATTTTTTTTAAAAAAAAAAACTAGTAAAATAAAAATGTATTATTTATGTTTCTCCTAAAATGTGTGGCGCTTTTGGCTCCCTAAAGCACCCATCTCTTAGCATGGCCCTTAACACAACTATTTTATAACTTTTTCTTTACATAATACATCATTGTTTGTCCCAGTCAATAACTTTTTTTAATTAAATAGTATTTTTCAAAACAGTATTATACATTAATGAGCCAAATTTGAAATAATTTAAAGTTTTTGTAGTTACCTAAGCACTGGTAGGGTGGATGTATAACAATAACTATTTAAAACTGTTAGTATTCATTTTTTGATAAAATTACTTATGTACTTTTAAATAGATAAGAATTGTTACTGAAAATCAACATTGGGTAGTTTTGGTGCCATTTTGGGCTATATGGCCCTATGAGACTATGATATTACCTAAGAGACATATAAAAAGAATGAACGAAATCACAGAAAATGAAAAAACAACTTTGGCATCAGTTATGAAAATATTGACAATAAAATATGATAACATGTTCAAAACATCATTTCCATATTCAATGGGTTGGCATGGTAAGTTAAAAATATTAATACAATAAAAATTGAGCTTATAAATATTAACATCTACTAACTGTATTATCTATACATTTTTAGGGGCACCAACTGGACCAAATTGTGAAAATAGTGACCCTTGGGTATTCCACGGAATTTATTTGCCTCCATTGTTGCGTTCAGCAACAGTGAAAAAATTCATATCTGGGTAAATAATGTTACCTATTTTTTCAAGACAATTTATCATTAATCAATAATTCTTATGTGTTTACATGTTTAGATTTGAGTTGTTGGCTCAATGCCAAAGAGATTTAACTGCAGAACAAGCTGCAGAACGATTAAGATCACAATCAGATGTTCACTATTTAGAATAAAACCAAATAAACATATTGTTAGAAATCATTGACTGTAGTATTAAGAATATACTAGAGAGTTAGGATATTTTAGCTATGCAAGCATAATGTCATTTGCAATTTTTTTGATTGTTATTATAACGCAATCACTGGTTGATGTATGCATTTTATTAGACAGTTGTAAAAAATCAGCGATTTCGTTAAGTTTAATGTTTCTTTTATTTTATAACGGTGTTTTGGATAATTAAATATGTAAACTTTTTTTTTTTTATTTTTTATAAGGTATATACAATCTGTCCCTTTTTAGGGACAATAAGAATATGTGATATTAGAAGAGTATTTACATGAAAATGTGATGGGAGGAGTTACCCAATAGTTACACTACCCTTACTTGATAATTTTTATATATTTATTATTATTATTTTTTATTTTTTTAATATATAAAGCTTTACTGATTGAGAAGATCTTTACACCATTTCCTTCTGAGCCTCCTGGGAGGGTTCCCAGGAATAGTGAAGGTGGCAAAATTTGAGATGAGGGGGTTGGTATGAGAAGGGAGTTTAGAGTGGAAACGTTTGTAAAAGGTCACTGCTTCTTTATGAACTGTTTTAATTTTTAGATTGGTGTGTAAAGTTAGGTATGAAATATACGGAGGAGAATTTGTGATTTTACAAAGGATGTTATTTTGGAAGGTTTGAATTTTATTTGTGTTGGATTTTTTGGCATTGCCCCAGAGTTGAAGACCATAGGTCCACATAGGCTTAAACAAGGATTTATAGATTAAGAGTTTAGTATTTAATGGAGTGTGTTTGTTTTTGGTAATTAGAGTTTTGAGGATGCGGAGTCGTGCATATAAGGCAAGACTTTTAATTTTAATATGATGTGACCATGTGAGTCGACGGTCAATTGTCAGACCTAAGTATTTAGCCGATTGCGAGGAAGGGATTTGAATATTGTCTAGAGATACCATAGGATATGGAGGAAGGCGAAGAGTGAAGGTAGTGTGGAGCGATTTGGATTGGTTAAATTTGATACGCCATTTTTTATACCAATCAGCCATGAGGTCGAGGTGGTGTTGGAGATTGAGGGAAGCTATGTGAGGATTATCATAGATAGTAAGAATAGCCTTGTCATCAGCAAACTCCGCAACAGTTGTGTACGGAGAGGTGGGTTGGTCGGCAGCGTATATGTTGTATAATAGAGGAGAAAAGATGCCCCCCTGTGGAACACCTGCATTAATCTTTGCGAAGCTAGAAAAAGATTTGCCGACATTGACCTGAAAGTAACGATCTGTGATGTAGATTTTGATTAATAAGTAATAAGTTGGATGGAATATTGGCTTTATTTTATATAGCAGGCCCTCATGCCATACCCTATCAAATGCTTGGCATATGTCCAAGAAGACGCAGGAATAATAACTTTTTTTTTCAAGGGAGAATGAGATAGCATCGACTAGTCTGTGCAGTTGATGTATTGAAGAATGCGAGGAACGAAAACCAAATTGAGTATTTGGTAATATGGCGCTAGCAGAAATGAACAGAAGAATTCTTTTAAGAATTAATCTTTCTAAAATTTTGCTGAAGGAGAGGAGACTTATTGGTCGGTAGAAGGAGGATATGTCAGGAGGCTTATTAGGTTTTGGAACTAAAATTGTTACAGAGAATTTCCAAGGCAAGGGAAAATATGACAATCTTAGACACGCATTATATATCACTGTGAGAAGGACAATGGCTCTTTTAGGGAGGGCCCTGGCCATTTCTGCAGTTATCAGGTCGAACCCCGGAGATTTTTTGAGACTGTATTTTTGAATTGTAAATTTTACGTCGCCAGGAGAGAAAAGCTTAACTGCGGGAGAGATAGGAAGAAGGATATCAAGTGAACGATTTACTACGTCAGTATGTGAAGGTATTTGTATATCCGGGTGAGGCGTGAAATTTTCAGTTAGGTGTGCTTTAAACAATACTGCTTTTTCAACATCGGTTGATACAAATCCACCGTGGGGATTTATTATAGGAACGAGTGGAGGTTTATATTTAAGAAAACTTTTGATAGCTGCCCAGAGACTGCCATTATTAGGTGATAAGTTTAAGAGATGGTTTTCGAAAGATTGATTTTTATGTTTAACTAGAATTATTTTCAGCGAGTTAGATAGATTGTTATAGAAACGTTTGTGGTATGGGAGACGTGAACGTTGGTAAACGGCCCTTGCTTTACGCTTATTAGATATAAGGATACGAATATGAGCGGGAACTGAGGGAGCAATATGTGAATACTGTACATTAGTAGGACCTAGTGCTCTGCATGGTCCGGTCTTAATCAGTCCGGTCCGGACCGAACCGGACCGTGGTCCGGTCTGGTCCGGTCCTAACATATGCAAACTATTGAATCGTCGGTTTGGTACAGTTCAATGTTTTTTAGGATTAATTTGGTCCAGTCCTCAGATAAAATGCAATATTTTCAGTCCCGTCCGGTTTCAAAAAAAAAATTT
>JACXSJ010002421.1:0-44580 GCA_014851325.1 Pentalonia nigronervosa | reverse complement strand
CAAACCTCGACGACACCCCTATGGATATTGAACAACAATTCGGTACTAAAAGATCTTTACCAGACTCTTTCAATACTCACTCAGCCCCCTCATCTCCAACAGAACTAAATGAAGTGACAAACGAAATTCCTCCCCCTCAAAACCTGGAAAACCCTCAAAACAAAATAACCGAAGAAAGAAAGAAGAATAAGAAAACCAAATCAGCGTCCCTTACAAAATTCCTAAAAAATATAGACAATTATCTAAATCCAGCAGAAAAAATCTTCACCGATAAAAACAACTTTAAAATTGACTTTATCACCTTCAAATATATTTTCGAAAATAATCAAGGCCACTTCGAACCATTAACAATCTACAATGAATATAATATTTCTAAAGAAAATTTATTAGACATCATTGTGGCAATCAAACCAAGCCTGCAAAACAGCAGCATCAAAAACAGACTGACTTGTTTCACAAAAACTTTAAATGCAGAACCCTATGATTCTAACGAATCAGAAGCCTAACCTAACAAATAAACAAAATATCTCAATAATATACAGTAAAAAAAAAAAAAAATGGCATTAAACAATACCATATACTTTAATCACGCCTCCCCCTATAATAACCAAATACAATTGGAAACAATAGTTCAATGAAACTTTAACAGCCTTTTCAAGAAACTACCTGACATCCACCGAATAATTGCAGACTTCCAACCATTAGCCCTTTGTTTACAGGAAACCAACCTAAAAAATAAGAACTACCCCACTCTAAAAAACTATCATGGGTACTTTAAGAACCGCCCAAATCAAAACAGAGCCAGTGGAGGGGTTTTCATACTTGTTTCAACATCATCAGAACACGAAACAATCCCACTCAATACTCACCTTGAAGCTATAGCAATAAAAATAATGTCAAATTATAATCAAAAAATCACTTTATGCAATCTATACGCCCCAGAGAGCACAGACCTTAATCTAATAGACATTGAAAACCTAATCAAACAACTTCCCCGTCCTTTCATACTACTTGGCGACTTCAATAGTAGAAACACATTATGGGGATCTAACTTCACAGATAGACGAGGAAAAACTATCGAAAAGCTCCTAAAAAGCGACTCAATAATCTTCCTCAACAATGGCCATCACACAAGACATAACGCAACTCTCAATAGCTTCTCTGCCATTGACCTCTCAATTGCATCCTCATCACTAGGTGGTTCAATAGATTGGTCAGTCCAAACCTCATACAACAGTAGTGATCATTGGCCGATGACTTTAAAACTTCTCAAATCCCAACCTACAGAAATACCACCCCCCAAATGGCTTCTAAAAAACCCTGATTGGCGCGCCTTTTCTAACATGGTCGATAATCAACTAGCTACCAAACAATTCGAAAACCTCCTCCAACCAAACCCCCCCCCCCCCCACAGATATAGATAATATAGTTGAAACATTCTCTAGCATTATAACGGAAGCCGCCGAATTCACAATAGGCAAAAGCCAACCACACTGTCAAAAAAAAAAGAGTCCCCTGGTGGAACGAGGACTGCAAAATAGCGATCAAAAACTACAAAAAGCATTAAACCGTTTTAAAAAAACCAAACTCCAAGCTGATCATATAGAACTTAAAAAATGTAAAGCAATCTCACGTCAGATAATCAATATCAGCAAGACCGAAGCATGGAGACGCTTCACATCCAGCATCAACCACAAAACATCTGCAAATCTTATGTGGTCCAAGATAAATAGCATCAAAGGCAATAACCGAGCCCAAGCAAAAGCACTTAATTTCAAAAACAAAACCATAACAGTTAAAAAAGAAATTGCAGATGCTTTTGGATCTTTTTTCCAATCAAACTTTAGCAATGAAAATTATAATAACGATTTTGTGACCTTAAAAACAACAATCGAAGCAAATTCACCAATTAAATATGAAGCAGACTACCCTGACAACCCAATCAATTGCCCTCTTACAATCAATGAACTAAACGCCTCATTAATCAAAAAACGAAGCAAAAGTACCGGCCCCGATGGAATACTATTTTCTTTCCTTCAAAATCTGTCTCAATCAGCTCTTAACATTTTACTCAAAATATTCAACCACATCTGGATTAATAACTCCTTCCCAAAGCAATGGAGAAAATCACACATAATACCTATCGCCAAACCCGGCAAAAGCCCTTTCGATATCATCAACTACCGACCAATATCCCTCCTAAACACAATGAGCAAAACGCTCGAGAGCATAATCAACACCAGACTAACATGGCATTTAGAAACTAACAATCTCCTTTCACTACACCAATTCGGCTTCTGAAAAAATTGATCATCCATAGACCCTCTAACAACAAATTTGTTATTTAGTTTTCTCCTTATTGAATCGATCGATTTGCTTGATTATTATTTCATTGAATTCCAAATATAATATAGATTATTTTGGTTTTGGTTTTAATTAGTTATTCCAAGTATATGACCGGATGTTTGTGTAAAAGTGAGCATTCATTATATGTCCCACCGTGCAATAACGCGATAGTATTCGTTGTAAACATCACCGGTAGTACGCGTACTGTGCGATTACGTTTATTGTCGGATTTATTGTTTATTATTCGTTGGGGTGTGCGATTTTATTAATTTTTTATTATTTTATTACAATGGCTAAACGTTATTCAGACCACGAAGTATATGAAATGCTATTCGAAGATTTACCGTCAGATGACGAAAGTTTATCGTCAATTGACGATACCGATGTCGACGAAACATATGTTCCCGTACCTAATAACAATACATTATTAGCTACCGAGTCCGATTCAGACAGTGATGAAAATGTAGAAATTTTAAATATAGAAGAAAATGTTACTTATATTCTCCCAAGTCCGCAAAAAAATCGTTCGTCAAATTTGTCAAATTAAATTTATATAAATAAAATAATTCATATGAAATGACAGAAAGGAATAGTTACTCTATGTAGATGTATAAAATATATGATCCGTTTATTGCACGATGGGATTTACGCTGTCCCACCTTTGGTAACTTTCTAAGTTTTTAAGTAATTTTTTTTTCTCAAATCTATATTTGGATATAGTTATAATTACAAAGTAGTAACGAAAAAAAAAAATATAAAAATTTATATGTCCGTGCAACAAGGGTGTAGAGCATACTCAAAACCTCGTGCATGAAAGAGTCAATACAATTTAACAGTAAGTTATTCTCTAGCATAAACGTTAAAACTACAGTGATAAGCACCACGTAGAAGTTATAATTTACCAGTTACAGATAGGATTAACTAAATATTTTCGTTTGGTTTTCTCGTTTCGACTTAGTATTTTAGATTTAGTGTACATAATACATCTTCCATTTTTCGTTTTTACAATGTCATTTATTTATTATTTTTATTATTATTACAATTACTTGTACAATGATTAAATTATTTAAAGAAAATTAAAACTGACTTTGTTTTTCACTTATAAGTTAACTACGTTTATATTTTTTGATCAAAAATTTTGATTTCGAATTACTTAGATACTCCATAGCGGTAACATAATGATTAATACACTATACATAAATAATTGGATTGCCGTGCACCTTTCAATATATCTGGAGCATTCCCTAGAATTCCCAGCAAGTCACGTTCCCGAAAATCACTCGACCCTTTTATTAGGTCTTATTGGGTAAGTGTGGTAAAAATTATACATTTTCTAAATAACATCGAACAAATTCAAAACGGTTTAGATCCCCTTCAATTGTTTTCCTATTTCTGTCACCGGGTCGTTACAGAAATAATACTATTCCTTATATTTCTATTTATTACATGGTATGCCATTTGGATAACCGGATAACCGATCCGAATTGGTCCGGATTGAAACAAAAATAACAATCCCTTCAATCCGAATCAAAATGCCATATCCGGATTATGGTTATTATTATTTAAAATCAAAAAATCAGTGGCAAAATTTAAAAAAAAAACCATTATAATAAACTTAATTTCAAAAACATGAATGTGGTAGACTTGGCTGTGGATCATGTATGTAAAATTGCTGTTTATTAATACAGAGTTACCTAAAAATTATAAAGAATAATAATAGGCATGAACCTAATAATTTGATGCATTATAATATGACTTGTCTACTGAGTTTCTCGGGGCTATTAAGTTGAGGAATTTTGAAAAATTCGAAAACCATGGGATTTTTTTTAATGGCGGTCTTATTACATTGTCGATGGATCACATATTTGTACTATAATATTATATAGGTAATAATGAAAAATAATCTGATTATAAAAAACACTGCAGTTGGATCGGATTCGAAATTCCGAATCCAAATTTCGGATAAAACGGATTGATCAGAAATTCGGATTATATAATTGTAATTCCGTAATCCGGGTTGGTGCGCGACGCCGGGCTTAAGTATAAAAATTATGTAACCGTAAGGAGAGAAAAAAACTAACTCCGCCAATGACTTAGGCTTTAAAAAAAATACCAAATAATGCAAATAGTTATATTTAGTGCAACATATTTATATCTGTATTCCACGATGTGCGGTCACCAGGTATAATTGTTTTTTCGCCTATCAATACAATATTGTCATATATAATAATATACGACATTTTAAATAATGTTTATTATAACCGGTGTCAAAATAAAATCGTGTAAAATAATATTTAAATCGAGCCGCAATACTATTTCACATTTTTACCAAATTAATTTTAATATTATCGACATAATATTTATTCGAATATCTATTATAATATTCAATGTTGGATATACATATAGAAACGCAGAGCAATATGAACTTGTTTTTTTTTTCTTCAGCATGCGTTAAATGTGTTGAAAAGTATGAATACTAGTTATGTGATCATGAGGAGAGAATTATTTTTCAAATACATTACGCTGATTAAATCGAATTGGACAGGCTGAAAACCAAAATTAAAAAAAAAAAAAAAACTAGTTTATAGAATGTAAATATTATAATACGTACGTATTATAAACATGCCTATGTATAAAAAAAACTGAGGTATATATATATACACAGTATGATTTATTATCGACGAGAAATTATATAATTCAGTTGTGTAGTAATTCAGTATATTGAATATATTAAATAGGTTCAGGAATTCGGGATACAGTTACAACTGCAATACTTTGTTATAGTGAAATATTTTGGTAGGTATCTAATGCACATCGAATAGATCTATAAGTTTTTCCGAATTTATATTTTAGATTCTGAGTTAGATTCCAATGAATGTATTGGTTGTACAGTGATGTGCAGAGTTTTTTTTTTTTTGTGTTTGTGTAGGTAAACTTTTTATATAATAGAAAAATTGTTTCGATCTTCAACTTCGATTGATGTTTCTGGTTACAGATTGGATCTAATTGGTACTTTTGGAGCTCGTAAAAATTATTTTAATGTTAATCGAACTATGTTCCAAATTCCATGTTTGAAGTACCAACTATAAATAAAACATAATATCTGTATTTGACATTATTTATTACAGTTTACAGCCTTCAGTTCTTTTATCCTAAACGTCATGTCTGTTCTTGTTAACTCACTTATAACCACCTGTGGAGATCTGGGACCGTTGGATTTGACGGTTTCTGCGGATCTATTATTCAGAATCGAGATGGATTTTTTTCAACCAATAAATATCGTGTCTTATGTCGTGAGCGACTTGGTCGAGCGTGTAGCAACTTTTCCGTTTTCTGGTTGATGCGTATTATATTTATAATTCATAATTTAATGTGGGATATGCAAGTATTTTTAGCAAAAAACAATTTTAATATTTTTTCTACAAAAGTAAAATATACCAAAAAATGTCCTTTTTATCACGTTCAGTAATAACAGTTGTCTATGTTATCATGGCTACACTTTACATTTTTAATATTATTGTATAGCATGAAAAAATAGTTTAAAATGCTGTTAGCATCTATGGCGTCTATAATGGCCGTTAGGAACTCAGCTGTAATCACAGATATCTGTGGCCATTTTATTTTCACTTCTCACAACATCTACATAACCATGGTGTTGACTTTTACATTTTTATCGGTATCACAGATAGAAAGTATTTATGTAGGCAATAAGCATTTAATTTTAATATATTAATATGTAAGTTACGTCTTAATTTTATTCTCGTGTGCCCTTTCTCCGTTGTCTTTATAATTGTCGACCGAAACATGGAAATCAAACCGAAACAAAAATAATTATGCTGTGGAACGTTATTGTCATATTTCGAAAAAAACCAAGTAACAATAATCAGTTATGGCATTTATTAAGAGCGAGCCATATTATGTTTGTTCTTAAACTGTATTTTAGGTACATAAGGAAATAAATGTTTATCAAATAAGTCGATGATTGATTATTTTTTAATATTATATATTTATTAGGCTATTATTTTGTTATTAATAAATTAATATAAATACATTTTTTTAACAGAATATGTACAACAATTTAAGGTAATAGTTGTGTTTCCGATTCCGATCTCTCCAAATTTGGAAAAAAAAACAGTTAATTATAAAACATATTTTTGTTTTAATTTTTTTTTTTTTTTAAATTACTTAAAATTATAGTATCTAATTATGAGTTATTGAGTATAATTTTAAGATTGTAACTAATTAGACTTTTTAATTAAAAAACAATTTTTGAGGAAGATAATTGACCACTCTTATTCTTTTTAATTATAATTGGCGTATATTCAAGACTTTTTTGAGGACTACGGAACGGTTATTTACCAATATATTCTTTTTACTTTTATTTACCTGGCTAAAATATAACATTATACACATGTGTCGGTGCACGTCTAATAATTAATAGCATAACATAAATAATGTTATATACTTTCAAGTCTTATAATTCGTTTAAACATCGTCAATATATATTTTGAACACGAAAAAGCTAGCATAATTGCATTAATACATTTGTACGGTTTCAAACGATAAGCGATACACAATAATATCACAGCGTACGCGTAATACATATTGTGTTATAATTCACTATTTTTTATGTTACACAATATAATAATATTATCGTATAAATAATACAATACGAGAAAAATGTTTTCCTCGTCATACGATGACCGTCCGATTTAATGTTTATAATATGTTTTTCATGAAAGCTTATGCTAATTTATTTAATCCTGCATATTATATAGACGCGCACAACTCAGACGTGGCAATTAACACGAAAGGCGTTACCCTTTTTCTTTTTTGATTTAGTCTCAAGCATAATATAATATTCGTTATTTTTCTGATTTATGATTGTCATTCGTTATTCCACGTAAAAATATCTTTGCGCGTGATAATATGCCTCTCCTACGAAATATTAATAATAATATACATTTCGAACGCCGTCGCTGCGTACTATATTATGTAAATCAACGAGAAAAATAAATATTAATAACGGTGCGTGCACATATTATTATTGCGAACTTTATGAATAAAACGCTTTTATTCTCGGCCGTACACGGCTGCGTTTCCGACATTTTTGCAAAAACAGATGCTTTCGGTTCCTGAAACCATTCACACGCGCATCGCATTGCGTAGGTAGGTACTGTATTAATAATTAATATTATGCAGCTTGACGTGTTTATGACCCATTAAAAATCACGTCAAAACACGCACGGTCACAGTTTCGAACTTTCAGCGTATAACTTTTTCTCTTGAAACGGTTCCGACGGAGGTGATTCAATATTTACACGGTACCGCGCCCCGAACGCATGCGTGTCCCAATACAGGGTGATTTAAAATTTATGTTACAGCCATTTTATCACATAAATATATTCAAAATACGGAAAAATGTATATAATACGAAAGTATTTTTGATTTAGAAACATCCAAAATAATTTGTACATTTTATAATTTTTACGACTTAGGTTAGGGAGAGACAGGAAGGTCAACTATAGAAACTCAAATGGAAACCTACACCTAAAATAAATATTAATAACGGTGCGTGCGTATATTATTATTGCGATATTTATGAATAAAAGGCCTTTATTTTCGCTCACACGACTGTTTCCGACATTTTTGTAAAAACAACATTTCCCTTTTGGTTCCCGAAACCACATTGCACACGCCCGAGGCAAAGAGAATAAAATTCAAAAATTTTTAGACAATGCTGGAAAATGTTTACAAAAAAATTGTATCTATTTGTGAATTTATCTAAATAAGTGAAATACGTGGCTAAAATAAATACTAAGATAACTTGTAATTATTTGTCTCGACAAGATGAAAGATAAATAAATAATTATCTAGATAATTTATCTGGATGAGTCCTAACACTGACGATGACTCACTATTGGATATAAATTTTAAGGAGCGATTGTAAATTCCACCGATTTTTAGGTAGTCGGTTTTAAGGTTGGATTTATTGCATGTAAATTCCAACAGTACTTTTTTGTTATCTGAAAAAAATGCAATCTACACCGATTACAACTATTTTTAGAATACTAAGCTGCATAGCAATTTTACTGTCTACTTATCTAAAGGATATTGTTCTACTGACTGATAAATATCATATCGTTCAAGATATGAACGCGTTTGATAAAATATTATACATTAGGCACATTTAAGTCCATCCGTTGATTTAAGATGAATAAAATTGAATGAAATATTCAAGGAACTTGGCAAAGTTTTGTTATGTTTAAATAACTTTAGGTATTATAAACAAACGGTTTTAAAGTTCGGTGAAGAAAAGTGGCGATGTGAAAATAAAAAGTATTCCTCAGTTTAGCGGAATATTTAAACACCATAAATTCGTCATTTAAAGAAAAATATATTGCCATGGTTCAATTCGTCAAAGCTGCATCTATAATTATTATAAATCTCAATTTTAATTTATATTAAATTACTTTTTTTTTTATTAATTTGATTTTTATTTTATTTTAACTAACGATCATTATAATATATTTTTAGTTTAATGAAGATATAAATATCTGTTCATATGTTTGATAAATGTATAAATATAATACGATAAATAATAATTATAAACATTGCTATAGCCAATGCTATTACCTATATTGTATTATTAATTTTGTTTAAAATTTTTTTTTCTATGAACTGACTACTGATAATTATTGTTAGTTAAATATTTTTTTTAATTAGTGTAAAAATATATAACAGTATCTATATATATATATGCATATAAATAAAAAAAAAATATAGATTTAAATCTGTGGAGTTAACATAGAGTGTTGGTCAGTTGCCCCCCATGACTGTTATCGAGATTTTAAAAAATATACCAATTGCCCTCGACCAAATGTACCAGTTGCTCTCATATGTTAATATATACATGATTACAAATTTAGCCCGTAATATAGGGGAGGTAAATATACATTTAATAAATAAAATATAAAATTATTTAAAAAATAAAGTAAAATAGTATAAAATTATAGAAAAAAAATCATATGTTTGGAATTATATATAATATTGTATTTTGTGATAATTGCTAATAAAATAATAAATATTATAATTATGTAGCATTCAATGTATTAATTTGTCAAAAAATTGTAAAAAAATTAGATATAATATTATGTAATGTTTTGTTATAATAATTACTAACAGATTTTACAAAATCTATTCTACTGATATTCTTGTTTTTATATTTATAAAATCTTCGATTTTGGCTTTTTTGTTTAAGTATGTACATACTTATTTTACTGATTATAGCAATGTATGTATTTGTTTGAACTTTTTTTATAACATTTACGAAAATAATAATATTCAGATGTGCACTACTTAAGTTGCTCGAAAATAACGAATGAAATAATTCTCGTGCATTGGTAGTCGATCAATCGAATTTATAGTCCATAGTGAAGACGGAAAAGTCGAACTTGAGAAAATATATGTGTCAACTAATTTTTCTGATAAAGGCTGAATTGACATCAGATCTTCAACAAAACAACCATCTACTTTATTAAAGTATATAATAAAGAGGATATAGAAACCAAAAATTAAGTGAAGCCATTTTCCAATTTCTGAATTCTTAACTTCATTTTTATAAATAGTTTATATTTTTTTTTTATTATTTGTATATTTACCTTCCCTATTTTACGGACTATATATTGTAATCGTGTTTATATTAACCTATGGGGATAACTGGTACATTTTAAGGGTGAGAATAGATAATAATATTATGATTACTCAGGGCTGCGTCACCGACACGATTCGATTTATTGTATTTTAATCGCATCACTCTGGCTACAATATTATAGGTATATAATGAAATCTAAAGACTTTAGACCGGGAACAATATAGGAGACATAAAAATCGCGTGACGTTTACCTCAGAAATTTCAACTTTGACGGGTACAGCTTTCCCGCGGTCGTCGCGTCTCCTGTGCACCGTATTAATAGGTATGTTAAAGCTGAGAAATAATATTATAATATTGTTTTCTGCGGTGGGCGTGAGACTGAGAGAACGAAGAGCAGAGACTGACGGGTACAATAATAATATGTATATAGCGTGAAAATGTACTGTTGCGGTGCAGCCACCGCCGCATTTGGACGGCATCCAAAAATCGAATAGAGTTATGTGGCACAATATTTTTATATTGTGTATTAAAATTATTGTTATTATATTATATGATCCGTATATTTACGTAAAAACACGTAGAGTTATTTTTTACCGGTACTCGGACCGGCGTGGACACTGAACACTAATTTTTATGTTTATTATTATAATATTATGTGCAGCGAGGTTTATGCACACCGCCGCCAATGTCCAATTACTGTTATTATTATAATACACCGTGCGCTTTTTCTCCGTTCGTCCGAACACGACTTATATAAATCACAATCGTCTGTACATATAATAAACGGTGTTTATTCAACGCTGCATCGTTTTCTGAAAAATATAATATACATAACACGTGAATTTTTTAAAAAAAAAAATCTCATATTCATAAGTATATTAAAAAAAAAGTTATAAGTTAACTAGAATTATTTATAACCATTATTGTTATGTCATGTTATTGTCAAACAAATATATAGGTACGATTCAACATGAAATACAATTTCAAAATTATATGAATTCATATATATTTTATATGAACACGACAAGAAAATAAAAAAAAAAGTTTTAAATAATACGATAAAAATTGATCGTTAAAATTTACAATTTTATTATATGCCTATAACGAACAACTCTTCGCCGAACTGAGTGAAATTTACATTAGTAAGTCACTACTAGAACCTATTCGGATTATTTCCTTAAAATATGTTTAATCGAAACCTGTTGATTTATTATTTTTATTTTACGACTGAAACGGTCGGTTTTGATGTTATTTATTATGCATTTATATTATATGCATTCTATTTTTCATTATTTTCTACACCATAATTATATAAGTAAGCATTGCAGTAATTTTTTATATACTCTTTGGTCGTTATTGAATAGGAGAATATTATTTTGTTTCCCTTCGGTGGCCGTTGTTCCAACGTTTTCATGTATATTATATTATTAATTATTTACTCGATGACTCGATGTTTAGGTATGTCTAATTTTAGATAAAACGTCTTTACATTAACTAACTCAAATAGCCGAACCAGTGTTAATAGATAATAGCTTTTCCTTAGACACGCCAATCATCAACTTTTTTCAACGCTGACAAAACTATAAAAGAATGATGTGCCAACGTCAATATAATATCTCATTAGCTATTATTATAATATTTACTACCTACGCTTAGTAATATTATTGTTATTGTTGTAATCATATTATATTGATATAGCATTAAAGTGATCATACTAAAATAGAGTGACCATTTTTATTAAAAAAAATTAACAGGACAAACGATATTAGGTTAATTCTCAGAAAATAATCTTCTCGTTTTTTTTTTTTAGTAATTTTTTATATTTTACAGTAACAGTTAAAATAATTGTTCACAAGCTCAATATAGTTTAACGACTTTTGAGCTTGGTTTAAAATAGTGCCGTGCACACCGTTATAACCTTGGTTTCAAATTTTTATATAAAACTGTTCTACATTATATAATATTGTTTTGTATTTGTTTCATAAATTGATTTTTTTTTTGCACATACATAATATGATAATACGAAGATAACGCCGATAACGAGATTAAAACGGGACTATCTTCTACTAACGGGACAAAAAGCGTCTCGTTTGAAGTTTGTCGGGACAACGGGACTTGATGATAAAGAAGGGACGATCCTATTTTAAACGGGATGTATGGTCACCCAATACTAAAACAAACCAATTTTTTACAAACAATAAAGCCAATATGATTGTTATTGAAGTCTGATATTGTGAAATTGTGTGATTTTACGAGTAAACACCTAATATATATTAATAACTGGTATAATGTATTATTATGTAAGGTACACAAAATGCTTTCGAAACATACGATTTTGAGGGAGGAAACATGAGGAATAATATCAGGTTAAGACAAATATTCATCTCTCGACTAGGTCCTATAGTTTTTTCTTCAATCATAAAACTCTACACATGATATAAATAAGCTAAAAAAAATCACGTACAAAATACCACCATAGGTAGGTAATACTGTTGGCCGCAAATCGTAAATATTTTTAAAAATAAATTACGATTATATTTTTTATTTTGTCTTTATAATTATTATTACAAACTGTGTAGCATATACTGTGGCGTGTAGTAATTATTTAAAAGAAAATGCATGCAACCCGTCGTTTTTTATAGTATAATATTATACCGCACAAACATCAATTAGAAACAATTTTATATTATTATTATTGCAAGACAGTTTAATATAAGATATGCTATGATATAAAGTATTATGAATGTATAGTTAACAATATTATGCTTTCATAAACTCTCTCTCTCTCGCTCTCTCGCTTTCTTACTCGTCGTCTCTCTGAAATTCAGTTGGCTCGGGTTGATAAGCATAATATAAGCACGTAACGTCAAATTTAATAATCAATATCGACACCACAACATTTTAATATTTACGAAAAAAAAGAGATTTCGTATCAATAATGCGTCTGACAATGTGGACACTGCACAAATCATAATAGAAAATAAAAATTATTATTATTATCGAATGGTACAATTTTCAATCACTAGTATAATAATTAATGATAAAATATGTACTATACACGGTAACTGTACTCCGTGCAATTTGAGTGGTTGACCAGTTATCACAGCGGCATACTTTAATACCAAAAAGTATATAACATTAAGGACCGTTATTATAATGTCCAGCTAAATTTGATTTGACTGAAAGTTAAGCTAGTGGATGGTTTAGCGTAGCGGGGACTTTATCGGGGAGTATAAACCAGACCATTATTACAATGTTTCTATTAGTGCTAACTAGCAGTTGGATAATTATAAACAGTATAATGCTTTTCATTAGGTTGATAAGAATCAGCTGTTGTGACAACTGAGAATTAAACATTATCAACTTTAAAATTCAATTATTAAACAATCAATAATTATAATTATCAATTGTCAATTGAAATTTAATTATTAAACACTTTATTCAATTTTTATTATTTTTTTTAAAAATTCCTATGTTGCAGATTGAAGCATCTTTACTGCTTCTAAAGACATAAAATATAAAAAAAACTTCATTATTGTAAAATTTATATATTTATCACTCAGATCAAATTCAATTTATAGTCTCAATCTTTCCCTAGATATATGTGTCATCATTTTTCGCTTGTGTATGATGTGTGTATAGGTACTGTATTTGATAATTTTTTTTTTATCCTTTCCGATTTCTAAATGTTAACCCATAGTTAGCGGAAACATTTTACGTAACGGAATATTATAATAATGGAATTATAAAAAGTGACTGCTAAAAGTGTCCGCTGCGTTAGCGTAAACCTTAGCAGGACTCTGTAATAAAGGTCCTAAAAATTCATCACCCCACGTGGTTATTAATTAATAGTGAAACATTTTTAACTAAGCAATATTATTTATTTTGGTGTACAACAAGAAAATTTTGAACACGGGCCTCACTACCTACTTTAAATACGGAATACGACGACACTGGAAATGTGTAACTTTGAGTCGACTTCATACTGCACCGTGATTTCTGGAAGAAAATCATTTTTTGATTTACGGTAATAATTTTAATGCGATTAAGCGCATCAAGTGTTGATGTATTGTTGTTTGTATTGATGCAATTAAATGGAGCGTGGTAACAGGTATGCTATAAATAGGATTGGATTCTACTCTCCTGGTATATCAAACAATATACCATGGTGATATTGTGGAATACAGCTTACTAACCGCTAGATTAAACCAATCACAGAGCTGAAATTTTTCCAGAAATCACGGTTCACCGAACAGTGTGAAGTCGCCTTCAGTCGCCCATTTCAGTACCTGTAGGTACGTCATGTGTCGAGTCGATCAAATCGCATCATTCCGATTGGACGTTACTTTTTTTTGTATCATGTAATAACCTGCAAGTTGTAATCGAACACATTAAGAATTGACTACAGCTCAAAATTTAAACCAATATGATTGCCGGTTGTAACCATGGTTACCACGCCCACGCACGACACGATGTTATTTCTTAAAAAATATTCTAGAACTGATTGGTTGATCCATTTGGTTATCTAGTGGTTTGTTGTGTCCCAGCATACGGACGACCTTTGTGACGAATTAAGGACTTTGGATGTGGGCAATAAATAATTATTAAACTGTTGTTATGTTCAAAATATGTCGTCTTATTAAATGCAATGTAAAATTTTAAACCGGTGAAACGAATAGAGTTCTAGTAACTCAACTATTCTAAGTCCTCAGAATATTATGATTTTAACTCGTACATATTCTAAGTCCAAATAATTAAACCGTTCGATATTATTCTAAGTCCATTTGATTCAGAAATTAAACTGGCGGAAGGTGCTTGCTGTAGTCCGGAAATATCACGTCTAAATCAGAGCTGTTTCAGACTCCCTTATATATGGGCTACACCTTTTATTCGGTGCCTACGTCACTCCGGCAAGATAGCGTTAACCCCATTTACTACCGTATGCATGCGTTACTAGTTCCATGAAATGGCATCGTTCCACGCTTTGTCGTGCGCGTGCAGATACCCGGACGGATGCGAATGTGGTCATCTCGCATATTATAATATTAATTCCTAGCGTTAGAATTTAGTTTTTACCGCTCACGCAACTACACAAGACATTTCACATTTTCACGATTTTTTAAATGACAAATACTCGAGCTGGATTGTTATTAGCGACTGGTGTTCTTAAACTCCCATTAATCCGTTGGATCGGGATATGAATTTACGAACGTACGGGCGTATAGGTTGGTAATCAACGGAACCGGGTTGTGAGCATAATATTTCGTTTGACCGTCACTTTGACGATAAACGATCGTTTTTAAGAACAACAACAACAACAACCAACACACACGATTACCCAAAACCAATGATGTGTAATTATTTTGCCGTCAGCCACCTGTAATATTTCTTGCGATTACGCTTTGCAGGTTATTCCGGTTTCACACAGCGCATACTTCAACGGACGCGGTTTTGAACAATGACATCATTGTGTACCTACGGGCGAGCACAATAATATTTAATCGCATTCAATCGCGCGGGCGTGTACTCGTAACTTTCAAGTGCCCAGAGGTACAAAACGTTTGTTGCGTTTGGTATATTTCTGTAAAGACTTGAATCCTATTTTCAGATAATATAATAGCTACATCAAGTTTTTTGTACTTTATTGGGACTTTTTGTACCTCTTTACCTATAATTTGACAATGCGGTTAAAAATAACTATCAGAAAAAAACCGACGACTTTAACGTTGCGATGGTTATTTTTTTCTCCATTGTTCATGTACCAATCGTAACAGGTGTTCTTTTAAAAAAAATAATAATTAAGGATTTCATCTCATGATATTTTTTTCTAGTAAGTTTTTAGTAGAGGTCCAACACTCCCAGTACCCCTAGTATTACGGAATTTTTGTTTAAAAATTTCACAAAATTTTGTAACCATTTTGTAACAAAATGTAACCATAATAATTTTTTTGTAACTTGCAAGGAAGTTTAGAATTCTAATCTTCAAAATGATTTGTTTTACTTGAAATTTTTACATTTTATAACTATTTTGTAACGAAATGTAATTCAAAATTCAAGATTCCAGATTTAACTCAAATATCGTAAATGTATATTTTAATTTATTATATATTCTATGTAATCTTAGGATATTCCTCTATAGATATTAGAGAGTGGAAGATTTTTTCGGGATGTGCTGTCTATATTTTTTTTTTCATTAAAGGTAAAAAATCGATTTAAGGTATTTTGGGTATAAAATATAAATCTCGACACACGAAGGGGATAAGGATCTCCCGCGGTGGGGAGTATGAAATACGCGAACGAAAAAAAATTGGAGAAATAGCCGTCGGCGCCACTCCGACGACCATTTGAAGATACACGCGTCAAAAAAATAAGCGCACTTATCCACTGGCTGCAGTTGAAATACATAAATATTGTTACGCCGTCAAGCCGAAGGTCGTGCACCGGCGATCACACCCACAACGGAACGCACGTCATCGAAATTCTCGTCATATTTGCACCGGAGATTTACGTGGTATTGATAAAGGTGGATTTATGAATTGATTAATTTAAATCTGTCTTGACGCAGTGTTTGGATTAGGAAAAAATTAGAAGGAGGGTGCAAAAGTGTCAAAAAAAAAAAAAAAAATGCCCGTACCTGATTGTTTTTAATGTATTATTGATAAGAATATAATTATAAGAAGTACTCATAAATAATTTCTAAAAAGAAGATGGATTCCGTCCCCCCTCAGTTCAAGCACTGCCTGTGCTTCGTCTATTACGAGACAATATTACAACTCTGTGTCTGAGTATGATTACGAGTATACTATTATAATGCATTGACGATCGGTAGAAAATCGATTTCTCGCGATAAATAAATATATAAATTAATTAATCAATAAAATACAATATAATAAATATTATTTATTAATAAATAAATCCGTCGTAGGACAATTATTATTATTATTTCATTTTGTTTGTATTATTATACGAGCAGCAGTGACAACGCAGAATTTATTGTGGCACCGAGTTGTGTTCATAAATTGTAACGAAACGTACGCGATGAGGATAGACAGCATCGAGACGACGGCGGTGATTGAGTTATATTGTTTCCGCGTGTTCCGTCCGCATAGTAATATTATTGTTTGGATTCCACATACACGACAATTGTAAAATACCATCGCACGCAACACTGTATTCATCGCTACGGAAATTCGAAATGTTTCAAATCGTTTCGTTTCGGTGGATTTACTATTTATGTTTTAACGGAGTCGTATGTGCATTTCAAAATCTCAAAACGCAAAACTCGTACACTGAAGTTCTTTGTGTTCATAAATATTTTTTTAATTTTAAGTTTTAACGCGAACTTCTATTGTGCCTATAATATATTTTTAAATTATATAAAAGTCTATAATATGAAGGTTAGAACTGATGTTTGATATAGAAACGATAATATAATCATCGACTGTCGTACCTTTTTAGATTTTAATCGTACCTAACACAATACCGTTTTAAAATTTAACATACGATTGCTCCTGTCACTCATTATTAGGTCCTTTTTTTCGCGTTAAACATCACCTTAAATTCAATGCCTGAATTTAACAATGAAATTGTTGAGTGGTGAAATAATGTGAGCATTTAAAATAGCATGAACAATAATATTACATGCTGTAAAAATTATCATCTCAGACATTTTTTCTTACCAGTTTTATTGTTGTTCCCATAAAAATACTTATATTTATATGAATTAAAAAAATTGCGATGGGACCAAGCGCGATAGACATTCACGTTTATGTGGGTCTCAATTAAGTATCACGTGGTTTGGTTAGTGTGTATAGTGTGGGTTTATAAAGTGTAGCTCAAGTATGCACATTTTAGAATTCGGAGATAACTACACGAGTTTAATATGTATTGCCAAAATTTGACTCTGCTAACCATGCATGACCTAATCGCAATGTGCCAAATCTTGTTGCTATTTTTTTTTTTTTTTTTTTGTGTGAGATTTACGTTCAGAAAGGTGCCAAATATTTTAAACATTATGCAAAGTTGTTAATATCATATGATAGAGAGTATAAGCATGAGTGCAACTAGTCCTACATTTTAGGTGGTGCTAAAATTATGTATACCTATCATACTAATCCGTGGGTTTACAAAGTAAAAATAATTGTCTTATCAGGATAATATATTCATATAGGTACTTAATATTCTACAAGTTATAATAGATATAATAATTATATAAATGTATAATTTAAATTAATTGTAAAACTATTTTCCATGTTTTTGTACTGTACTTATCTAACACTGATTCTGTTTTTGTGTTATTTGCAACATCCCTTTAAATATTTAAAATAGACTTCAACCAATTATTAATTGGTTGTATACTTGGAAAACTATAGCATTCACATGTTACAGAACTTATTTGAATCGTAGTTGCAATTTGAAATAACTTGTTAAAATTAGGAAAATCCTCTTTTTAAATTTTTTTTTTTTAATAAAAACGTCAAATAAAAAAAAAATTCTATATAAAATAAAGAAATCGTTATTTTTTCAGATTATTTTTGGTGTTTCATAACAGGGACCAGGGGGTGCTAAAATAGAGCTTAGGGGTGCTTAAGTATCCCTGAGCACCCCTCTAGTTGCGTCTACGAGTATAACTTATACGAAGTTGATGCGGTGAGAGGACAACAACATAATATTATAGTCGCGACGAAAATCTAAAACGTTAACTCAATAATCAATAATTTATATCAATCAGATCAGCTATTATCTACATTGAAAAGGTTGTACAAACTGTTATAATGGCATCACTATTATGGCACAGAATAGATTAAATTTAGTGTTCTTATTGATAATTATTATTGTACATTAGGTGCCTACCAGCGAATAACAATTTATACATAAATATATGTGCATGTGTATCATAATATCATCATCGTATAATATTATAATATGCTCAACACGTCTGCACCCGAGAGAATGCTATAATTATAATGATAATTTATTGTGTGGGCCTATAATAATAGTGTCGGTAGATGATATCACACGATCGGAGACGAGGGCAATACCAAATAATAGGATTTTTGCGGGACGCCGCAATACAATATTATCGTCGTATAGTGTCACATACGTGTGCATTTAAATTTTAAAATTATAATTTATATTATATAATTGTATACGCATATCGTACATTTACATTGAACGTGTACGACGAGCGTGGATTGCAAGGTACATATTATAATAATGACTACGTTATAAAATTATAATAATTTTTATTTATTGATTTAGAAAATCAAACTCTGTCAAAACCTTTTTACCCCAAAATATTAGCACGCGTTGTCGTCTGATACGAATTGAGAATTTTTGTACAGTGATGCTTATTCGTTTTTCTCTCCACTTTCCCCTTAGAAAAATAAATTTTACATGTTTGACTGCAGTCGTGAACGCCACTCTTATTTTACTGCGCCGAGGATGTCATCGGACGGCCCGGAGGAACGGCCGTCGGCCATCTACATTACACAGATATCATTCAATTCGAGATTTAATAATAATCTTTTCTCCATTACCGTGCGCCTCCCCTCCCCACACCCGCACCAAAAGTTAAATTAATAATCATAGGCGTCACTGATGGGCATTTTTGCTACCCCATAAATTTTTTCGCGGTAGCAAGGATATAGTTTTGCTAGGTACTTCAAAATAAATTGTATTCGGTATTTATATATTATTCAAGTTTTGGATTGCTTAAATATATAGGTACTATGTTCTAAGACTGAGAGATTAAAAATAATATATCTGTGATAGTGTTAATTATTTGTTTCATAAAAAAAAAAAACGATACAAATTTTTTTAAATAAATAGAAAGCAATTTTTCGTAAATAAAGAATTATTTTTCACTACCCTAAAATTTCGACTCTAAATGACGCACATCCTAATAATAATTTTTAAAAAAAAAATGTGCCGTACTACTAATATTATTATACACCGATATAGTAGTCCGGTAGGTATGCCACGCGTGCCACACGCCTACTTCTCGAAGGTAATAGTTACGACGTTCGGATAGCGATTTTATTTTATTTTTATTATACGGTTTATAAAAGCTCGCGGCCTATAATAATTGTTACCATATAATTACGCAGCTGTGTAAGTCGTATGTAAACGTTACGTTAGATTAATAACAGAAAAAAAATTAAATAAAACCACGGGGTTTACGAAACATAATATTACTATGTATTTTATCAAATTATACACGCGCGCGCGCGCGTTACAACAATCTAAAGAAGACGGCAAAGGGAAATAAAAATCACACGTCAAACGTTTTAATATTGTATTACCGCGAGTGTTGTGCGTGTGCACAATATTAATACAATAATTGACGATTTACCCGCCCGCCGAGGCTTTACAATCATAGAAGGGCAGGTCTGGCCCATCCGGTTACGGAGGCCCAAGAGGGTTTTTTTAATACTACACGGGGCCCATGGACAATGTACAATTAAATTATCGAGTGTCGTGTGTGGGACTTTTAAAATTATTTTTCAATTTACCACGGCGTCTTGTGCGTAGAATTCAAATGCGTTCTTATGTACATCGTGCACACAATAAATAATTAAGTGTGAACGAGTATTTTAAAAACTAAACTTTGATCTCCAATATCGATCATCAATATCTACTATAGGCAGATACCTATTTTATTTTGTTGTCTGTCGAAAAAGCCAGCTTCGACACTTATAAATAAAGATGAAATTAATATACACAATATGTTAGAATCTTCATTTTTCAGCATTAAATTAAAAAAGACCTACTATTTTTATAATAATTTATAATTTATTTAATTTATGTTATTTGTGTTTATTGAATTTTTTTTTTTATTTTATGTGTGTACAAATTGTAAAACAGTATATAAAACTTGTTGGTTATAATTTTTATTATTTAAACAAATATAAATATAGAGAAAATGAGATTAGAGATTGGAGTTGATGAGTTAAAAGTATAGCACAAAAGAAAATTGGTCAGCCACTTGAAAAAAAAAAAATAAATTTCCAAAATATGCAAACAAATCTTAAACATTAATTATGCATTGAATATAATGAAGGAGGGAGAACCATCGAATACTTTTTAAAAGTAATAGGGACAACAATTAGGGTTTTTTTTTAATTGTACTATGTATTATTACTTTTTATATTTTTACCACTCATTATTTTATACGTCGATAAAGTATATTTATAATTATAATTTTTTATTTTATATTTTTTCCTCGGATATTAAAAAAATATAGAATATTAGATCCGGATATTTTTACCGGTTACCGTATCATGCATGGGTATAATAATTGTTATTTTACGGACTACGGTAGGTTAGTATAATGTGCATGTGGCCAGTACGTATATTAAATAGGCCCGGAAGGTATATATATATACGTGTGTGTGTGTGTGTGTGTATATGTATATTAATAATATATTATGATACTTTTATTATGCCTACGTATATTGGCAGACAGGTAGGAAACGACGTGTGCGCGTAAAAAATCCAATCGTATTGTATAAAATATCGTGCAGGACTGGCCCACCGAGATATCTGGAACCCGGAAAGTCGGGCCGACTGTCGTACTATAACCCTGGGCCGGTGTACTTGGATTCAAAATTATTATTTGATAACATTAAACTGTAATTTTTTTTTTTTTTTTTTTTATCGATCGTAAATAATATATCTGCGACTTGGCCATTAGTGTCTCTATATGTACATTTGTGTTGTTTACATTTTTAATTTCATACAATTTATGGATTTATTAAGTCATAGAATTGAGATTTTTTTTAGAAATGAAATTATGTTCCTTGTGTCTTGCGGGTTGGGTCCTAGACCTTGTAGATTTCTCCCGAGATTGACCGCAGTGCGAGTTTTGATATTTTTGTGGTTGACTGTTAATAGAACGCCACTGTGCCGCGTGATGGAGGTTTATCTTGGCACAATCAATAAGCTGTGCGTCAGGTGTGTGTAATCAGTCCGGAGGAGTCGGTTAATTATGGTTTCTTATTTTCTATTGAGTTCGAGATTTTGTAATAGGTTGATATTATTTTTTTATTTTCTTAAGGTTGCTGTTAAGACTTCACCAGTGAGAGTGCCATTTATTGTTTATGTGGAAGTTAATTTCGTTTTTTTGCGTCCGAGTATGTGGTTCTATTTATACCTAATTGAAGATGATATTGAGTCGATTGCATTGAGTACTTCGTGACCAGCTCTCTCTCGTTTCCTGGAATGCCTATATGCCTGGGAATCAATACGAATCGAATTTTTTTCCTTTTTTTTTCCTGCTAAAAAGGTTTCTCCTTGAATATAAGCTTTGCGATATTGGTTAGATTTAGCGTATTTATGATAGCCATTCAATTTAAAAAATTATAGCCGTAGATAAGTACATGAAATTTTCACCGAATGTCAATATTAGCATTTTGTATACATCATAAATGTTCAATATATTTTGACTCTTTTAAAGCTATTTATAGGCATATTAGGTTTTCAAAATCGTTTTTCGTAATTACAATAACATAATATCATTGAAATATTGAATTAAAATTTAACACGTCCATAACAGCAATCCACACGATACCTAATGTTCATCAGAACGATATTCACTTGCCCGCTTTTGTTCATTTGTGATTTTAAACCGACTTTTTTTCAGACGCTTAACACATATGGTTATAAACTATATTACGAAACTTCTGTAAGTGTTAATAAAATAAAATGTCACGAACTCGCGTGTTATACGTTTAACATATTATATAAATTGAAGAATTCTTAATAAAAAGGTTTTTTTTTATGAAAAATGATTATTAAAATATAATCGATTCTCGATAACTCGGATCTCAAGGGGAATAAAACATAATTCGACTTATGTAGTTTTCGGATTATATACCTCAAACAGAACATAAAAACACTTATGGCAATTCGAACTATCGCGACTCGGCTGCAGTATATCGGGTGGGCCTGACACACAGTTATTTCCCGGGCCTAATTTTTTAACCAACCCGCCGCTGAAATTATGTACGAGTAATTATAATAATAATAATTATTATTATCTCGTACATTACGTGTATAGGTATTGCCATATCATGTATTTCTTTGATTTTTCCAGATTTTTTTTCAGCCTGGCCCGAATTTCCGCGCAACTGTGAATCGTCCACAAGACCTAATAATGGTGAACCGCATAAATATAAATACGTCTAACCGTCACTCGTGGGAGAGATACACTTGGAGGCGTATTCTGCAAAAGTAACCTAACCGCCTTAACTTTTCATTTTATATTTTTGTGATTCTTTTTAAAACACCAATCACTTGAGTCGCATTTTAATCCATATAATGAGTATCCGTGGTGCCTAAGCAAAATTCAAAACGTCATTTTTTATGTCTCTATATATCTTGCGTTTTTTCAACACGCGCAATGCGCCACAATTTATATTTTATATATACATATATATATATATATATATATATATATATATATTTATATATTATATTTCTTAATGTCCACATGCTGATACATCCATTTATTTCTCGACTAATCTTAATCGATTTGTTTACGTATAGAAATATAAAACATATTTTACGCTGTTTTCTGTTTACATATAGTGCGCGTGGTAGCTAAATAGTAGTGCACTTTACAACTACTGTATAACAACGATTTGTAACTTTCAAAAACCATCCATGCCAAGGAATTCGATAAACAGAATAATATAATATTATTGTCAATGAAGAAAAAATTAAATACATTATTTTCGGAAAGCTTTCGCATCTAGCGAGTTTAATTTTATAACTGGCATACATCTCGAATTCCTCGCAGACACTACGCTATTTTTTTCGTGAGAAAACTCATCATCATCAATCATTTTAACGTCATAATGTGCGATATAGATATTTAATATTTATAGTATAACAATATAGTATATCGTAATTGAATTTCAATATTATTGATCTACAACACTTTAGAATTTCGTTGGCAGTAAAAATAAAACATTTATAGCACCTATGACGATTGTTTAATGTTGCCTTTAAAATATTGCCACTCTAAACAACCGTCGGCACTCTGCTGCAGTAACCACGCTCGCTATGCATAATACAATATAATATAATATTCTCTCTTTCTAATGCTAAAAAGCTTTTACAGTAATCTTGCTATATATTATTATGATTATTACGTGGTAAATATTGAACACAGCTAGACGTTTAGCACACTTGAGACGTTTTGATAAAATAAAATTCCTATGTGGCAATAATAAAAATAAAAAAAAAAAAATTCGCGTGCATACCAATCCCGATAGATTTATTATTAATAATGCTAAAATAAAACGTCGAAACTTTGTTGGCGGGCACACGCGATACCGCAATGCTATAAGGTCGTAATCATTATAGTTATAATTCATAAAATAAAGTATCGAATATGCAGTTATGCTGCAATTTAATCGGCACTCGCACGTCGAAAAATTGCATTCTGCATTTCCGATGTTTACGGGTCACGGTTGGTTATTGCGCGCATAGTCTGTTATCTGCGCTGTAGATTACGCTGTTATTCTCGGTGTCTATTCGACCGATCAATCATTACATTATTATTTTCATTATTATTAAAATGTAAACAAAACACCAACGCGGTTAAATTCAAAAACGAATCGGTTCAAAAATAATCAAAACGCCCGATATTTTACTCATGTACAGATACTCTACATAGGTATGCGATTATGGCTCCATCCAAATTGTATGCCGAAAAAAAAAAATAAAGTTCGAATTGAGTGCTCTGTACAAGTTTATTAATCATGTGCTAACGTGCATGACTTAAATATTTTTTTTGACTTTTCTAATTTTTCGAAAAACGCAAACGTATATGAGAAACGTTCTATGATATTATGGCTATTACAACTGACTTGTTTTTAGATTGGAATATTTTTATATCTGAGTAAAAGTACTCAATTTGCACAAATATAACGTCGAAGATGACAATATGAGGATGTTACAAGTATTTCTTTTTTTTTTTTTGTATTATTATATTAAAAAAAAAAAAAAACGTAACAAATAGTATTTAAGAAGTAGCTGAAATTATGAATAAATTAAGATAAACTTGAATACTTTTTATGAATAAATAAAAACTTTAAGCGATTTATTTTTGTTTTTTGAAAAATTAGAAAAGCCCGTCAAAAAAGTTGGGCAAGTGGGTGCCGCTTTGTTGTACAGTGGGTCATTGTAATGAAAAATTAGCAAAGTTAAAAAAAATCACATAAGTACATAAGAGGTGGCATGCAATTCGGATGTTTCAATTTATGTTTATTTTTTTGGCATGCAATTCGGATGCATCGGCGATTATTGATTAGTTTTTAAAACGCATTCATTTTGTATATTATTATTCAGCTGTTCAGTCACTTATAATTTATACATAACGGCATACTTGCAGGTACAGAGGCGTATATATGGAGATGGGTCAGATCCTCTATAGGTCTTTTTTTATTATTTGAATGCGCAGGTATCTCTTTAGTCACCTAAGTTCAAAAATTTTCCTTCTGTGGTAATTTGTTTACACGCCCCCTCCCCCACCCATTTAAAGGTTATGTATACGTCATTGTGTAGGTGTGACAATAGTCAGAATATTATAATCTATAATAAATATTTAATACCAGCTATATTTACAGTGGCGCGCCAAAGACCTAAAAATGTAGTCGGGCGAAAAGCATATTTTATAAGGCCACGATATCTAAGTATCGGTCCAAATGGCGTGCCGGGAGGAAGGTATAGTGAAAATACGTTGCGGCCACGTCCTAAATTTTCAAAAAATATCGGTTTTGCGCCTTTTAACACTATTTAACAGTAGATTTTAACATTGCCTGTTATTTATGTATAATGTATATGTAATATTATATACCTATCACATCTGTTTATATTTTTATACGCATCATGGATTTACTTCGTTTGGAACTCTTGTCTCCGACTCCAGATCGCTTTTGGAGACAAATCTACTTATATTTAATTTCAAATTTTTTTTATGATATCTCGTGAAAATCAAAACACATTACGCGTTATTACCTAATATTATATGATACGAGGATATTGGAAATACGTGACGTGACGGTTATTTTTGCTATTCGGGCCGATTCCCCTAGCCATATGATGTGTAAATGTACAATAATTATTTTGACCGGTCTAAATTTGTTTAATAAATGCTAATAATGTTTTCATTCGGAATTCTCGCTGTTCGATATATATATATATATATGACTGTATCGTTTTTACGGTTTCGCAATACGGAAACGAAATACGTCGTTACGCGAAACCGACAATGTCATATACTCATATATAATTATAGGCAAGTAGACAATAATTATTATAAATTCTGCAGCACACCATTATATCATGTGCGCCGTTTGTATACACTCAATTGACATGTTCAATAAATTTATATGGTATAGTAAATGTTATGATATCAATACGATATATGCCATTTTGTAATATTCTAAGATGACTGCAGTCGGACTTTTTTTATTGTCGTTATAATATATAAACAATACGTCAGTGGGTAATTTTCATAAAATATTTTTTAGCTCGCGGTTAGAATTTAAATTCAACCTTACACGCGTATTTTTTAGACGACTTAACGCCCTCCCCCCCCCCTCAAGGTTATAAGTTTCATAATATTCTTTAACAGTCTTATATCCTAAACATTTCGATAAATTTACCGCATTCTATAATATACTATAATAGCTATATTATGTATTCGCATTGTATTGCGCAAATCTATATTCTCATAATTATATTATATATATTTCTTGCGGTTTAATCGACTACATAATATATATATATATAATATAAATAATGGTGTTTTTAAAATAATTAATAAATAATAATCAACACAATAGGCGTTTCCGCTTGAGAATTAAAAAAAAAATAATAATTACGATTTACAACTATTTATGACTTTTAAATGTGTTGTAGATGAATGTCAGACATACTATTCTATAAACAAAGATACAATATTTATAGTTTTTTTCCTAAAATTTAAAGTGCCAATGATTAAAATTGGCAGTTAAAAATGATTTTTCTTCTTTTAACTACACCTGCCTACATCACGTCTTTATTTTATTTTTAACATAATTATACACTCATGCGTCACTAAAATTGTATTTATAATTCTGATACAATAATAAAATGATTCTGTTCGTTATATTTTTAATACCAAAGTTATATTTGAATCGATAGAATACACTTTTGACAACACTATTTTTGGACCACGTTTTGAAGGCATTAAATTAATAAAATATAAACATATTATAGACAGCCCCCCCCCTCTTAAACAAATAATGTATCATGAAACATGATGAAATGTGAAAACTCAAGAATCTAATAAATTAATCACTTATTGTACATGACTCTTATAAACGTATTTACGGCGCTGACGTGTTAACCCGACTAAACAAAATTAAGAGTTATACTGATTTAAAATATCTCATTTCTCGTGAGGTGTCAAGTACATAATATCCATAATGATTAATACTGAGTACAACACACGTTATTGGCTAATTAACACTGGCGTGTATCGATAAAAATACCTATTAAAGATATGGCCATAAATTTAAAAAAAGAAAAGAAAGGTCAAAAACGAAGTACGTCTTATAATACGTAATCTACACAATTTATTCTTGATCGTAAATCATTTTTTTATAATATTAATTTTAATAGCTGTTAAATATTGTATTATTCGCGGGTTGTTTAGTCCCTTTATAATTTACTGATCAAAATTAACGAAACGAAATAATATCATAAATCGCGACAATCAATCGTTTCCAACACAGTAGTAGGTATAATGTTTTTTGGTCGGAACGCGTACAAAATATTTTATAATCTTGGGAATGACCCTTAATCTAAATAAG
Organism: Pentalonia nigronervosa; assembly: GCA_014851325.1. Taxonomy (NCBI): domain Eukaryota; kingdom Metazoa; phylum Arthropoda; class Insecta; order Hemiptera; family Aphididae; genus Pentalonia; species Pentalonia nigronervosa. The sequence goes on along the minus strand of JACXSJ010002421.1, from coordinate 16,713 downwards.
TACGTCGTGTAATAACCTATAGCAGATCTCAAACTCCGATACTAAATACTTATCGTTCCGGTTCTTACAATATTAAACGGGACATTGCCCATTTGCGCCAAAAAAAAAAATTAATTTGTTTTGGGTACAGTCCATTTGTTTCAAATTTACCAGCGTAGACATTTATAATTCATATTTAAAAACACAATATAATTATTACGATAAAGTTATTATATAAAAAATGTGTGTGAAAAAAAATATATTAAGTTATTACACTTTATAAAAAAAATGTATCTACCTAATACTGATTATTAGTTGAAAAAAAGTATATTATTTAAAAAAAAAATCGGACTATTAACTATGATTTGAAAAAGATATATGTGTTATAAATATTATATTATTGAAAAATAAAAATAAAAATGTATTATTATTATCATGTAAAACTGAATATCTGTGTTTAATTTTGATTTATATTTTAATATTTTATTCTAAACTATGTCGTTTTTAAATATGATTTATATGTGTTACGCAGGTAAATTTGGCGTAAATGGCTGTCGAAAAAATATATTTATTTTATTTTGGCGCAAATGAACTGTACCCAAAACGAATTAATTATTTTTCTTTTAGTGCAAATGGGTATTTTCATTGCACGTTTACACGTGTCAAATGCGTCGTAGACCCAGGTTTCAAAGTTCTTGGAATTATATTGAGATGATTTGTCGCCGAGCTTTTAAAACATCCGGTTTTGTAACGAGGACAGCTCCCGATTTAAGACTTAAAAAATCTATGAAAACAATCTGCTGCGCATTAATTTGTCCGATTCTCGAGTACCTGCTATCTTTGGCTCTATTGCTTAGAATTCACATACTTTTTACTTGTGGCGCTTACTCGATGAAAAGACCTAGTCTAATGAAGATTTTTGAGATTCAAAAGTTTTTTATTAATTGTTTCACATTATGCACCTCACGGCAAATTGCGGATCTCCTTCTTAAGAGTACCGTTAAAGCTTAAATTCATTTATGTTGCCTCTCCTCACCTTTATTCACTATTGAACTTTAAAGTTCCTCGAAGACACACCTACAGATCACATACTCCATTCTTAATACTTCAACCTGCACCACCAACTTTCTATCCGACGAGAACTGTCGAGGCGTCGTCTTGTGTCGAACGCCAATGCGAATCCACTTTTTCCTTAAAGTAATTTTAGTAATCGTGTATTCTAATAAATATTGTAAATGTTTTACTGCGTTATTAAATTAAAACGCATATTGCAACTTAATTGCAAGAGGCTAATATCCGTCGAAATATAAATAAATGTTGAAAAAAAAACATAGTATGGTGCGGTTCTACGCGTTATTGCGTCATAGAGACGATATTACTAATTAGTGGACGAATGCGAAAATGCCGATGTTGTAATAACTATACGCGTAACTGCCGCAAAAACGGGTCAAACGTGATACAATATTACATTATATATTATGGACATATATGGCGGTCGGTGCAGGAGTCTGAAAGCTACACAATCAGTGGCGTCCAACCCCAGCAGTTGCTACACATTGAAAATAACGGGAGAACGATTTTCAAAGAAAAATATATAATTACAGTTAGAAAGCATACTTGTATGAGTCACTTTTATGATTAAATTCAGTCACTTTATCACTTTATCACTTTTTTAAATAACATAAACTACTTCCATCCATGCCGATACCTATACCTATTGGCACATTAGTATTTACCAATATTAATAATTATTAATAAAACAAAAAAAAACCATTAAATTTAGAATTTTGTAGAGGATGGGTGGGTAAAATTATGTCTTGCTACACCTGGAAAATATGATTTGGCCGCTACTTTACATAATGACTCTATAGCAGGACTTGCCAACGTTATAATAACGTTATATAATATGACAAAGAACGATTGAAATCTGTAAACGTATAAGTAAAATGGAAGACGGTAAACAAAAATAATCAAATAATACAAAATAAAACACAGCAATTAATAAAATATATAATATATCATTAAACAAAACAACGCAAAACCAAATATGTAGACTATCATTAAACTAAAAATAACATAAAACGAAATAATTTAAAATTCATTTACCTAAAATTTATAATATTATTATAATTTTATTTTCAATAATTTTAATAATTTTAATAATTTTATTTTTTCGAAAAAATATCTATTCCGTGTGATTAATTTTTATCTTATCAATCAATCCAAAATTTGTTATATTCTGTATCCAGGGCATTTCCCGTATAATAGATATTATTTTTTTAACGATAAACGCAACACTTGTATAATGTTTAAATTATGAATAACGATAAACGAACAATCTGTATAACGTTTAGGCTGTAAATAACGTAAAACGAATTTTTTTTTTGCAAATGCAAGCCCTGCAACAATATTGGAATCGTTTATTATACTGCCACATGCCATAATAATAATTAATAATAATATTGTACAGTCGTGTATAGATGGGATTTTTACGCTTTTGTGTGTTTATTTAATACTATATTATAATATAATACTCTTGTAAACTTCGTAAACTAGCAGACTAACCTCCAATCGGGCGAGCTCGTAACACGAGTAGGTATAGCTAATTAGGATTTATTATTTAATCGACAGAAATGACTGATGTCACATTTAAATTATGGAAATACAAGACGTGTTTATTCACTGCAGTACTTGCAGCTTAAAAGTGCATTCGTATAATATTACGGCGCACTGCAAATTGGATTAGCGTAATGACGTCATATTATATAATCATAATAGAGAGCTATAAAATGCGCTCTGACGTGAGAGGACAAAATCAAAAATATAAAGACGACAACCACACAACTTACGTGAGACGACGATCGTCGTGTGAGTATAATAATGATATGTAAAAATTTACGAGCCTGAACTTAAATATTTCATTATTATTATATAGGTACACCGCGTCTTGATGTTCGCGAAGCCATCGATCAAAGTCGCACGGTCGTCACGCAAGACATCGAGTGCTATTATTACTGTCTTTAACAGTTTTTTTTTATCTGTAACAGTATATTTTTTTTTTTTTTTTTTTTTTTTATTAAATCCATCCCTTACACGTCAATTTAAAATAACGCACCTGAACTTGCATATTCCAATATTATTATGTTATACAACAACGCGCCTTACTGTTCGAGAAACCATCAACCAAAGTCGCACTGGCGTGACGTAGACATCGAGTGCTATTATTTCTTTCTGTAACAGTATATTTTGTTTTTTTTTATTAAACCCATCCCTTACACGCTAATTTAAAGACAGGTAGCTAATGAAAAAATACAGCATGAGTTATCTAAGTTCAGTCAATATTAAGAAATATAATATATTATTGAACTGTAATAAAGTTTAAGATAATAAACTCAACCGCAAAGTATGTTACCTATCTGTGCAACATTTATATTAAAAAAAAAAATGAATAACTAGACAGATTGTCAATACCGGTGCATATTTTTTTTATTTATATACTATTCATTGAGATGTTTTTGCAAAAAGGAGTCGTGATCGGCTTAAACTCAGTGCTTAAATTGAGGAGGGACGGATAAAATATTTATGCATACCCCTTTTAATTATATTCTAATCGATAAGACATTTAAATGACCAGGTACGTACATTTTTTTCCACTTTTGCATCCTCCTTCTAATTTTTCTCAATTCAAGCACCGCTTGAACTCATGTCGCGATCGACCTATTGTCGACCCCTGTATTAGACAATATGTTATAAATGGGTAATACATGTATTATAAGTTATGAGTATAATAATTAAAATAATTGTATTTTGTAAAACTTTCTTATATTCAGATAAATAAAAACTGTATATCTTAAAATATCTATTTTTTTTTCTGATTCACTTTGTTTTAAGTTATTAATTATCAATAAGAATAATCATTAATAACTTTGAAATGATGGGATGCCAACACAAAAATTGGGATAAGTCCCCATTTCTGACTTATAGTAGGTCTATAAAGAATAATATAATACACACAATGACATTTTTAGACGTAAGGCTTTCGGCAAAAAAAGAGTTTGGTTAGGTTGGTTCTGAGGGGGGAGGGTGGGTTCTTTTTTGAAAAACATAAAAAATTTCAAACATTCAAAAATACGGTCTTGGAGTACCTCCTAAACATTTAAAATTCTAAAAATCAGTTTTTAAATAACTACGTCATAAAAAAAGGGGTTAGCATGCTCGGTGATGAATCACCCTACAGTGTATGTTATAATAGTTTTATGATTTTTATGGATGCGGCGGTCAAACTATATCACACGAGCAGAGCAAACGTAATTTGTGGTCGTTGTTGATATATCCAAACGCTGGAAGAGTATAATAATAATAAATCGCAGAAAACAAAACAACAATACTTACGAATAATATGGGTGCAAAATGTTATAATTTATCGCTGTAATATATCATATTATTATATTGTGCACGGAAAAAAAATTACGTGCGCCGATATTTACTCGCATGATAGGCACTTGTAATAGTGATCTTACTATTATACCGTACAAAAGTAATACAAATAATTGTAATAATAATATTGTATATAAAATATTGTAATTTATAATAAATAAACGTCGAGGCGCCCGCGGCTTGCCGGCGCGATCTGACAACGATACTGCAACAGTCTGCGCATTACAATCATAATAATATGATTTATATATATATCGTGTACAGGGTGTTTCAATATAGAAAAACATGCGATACGAAAGTCTTTTGATTTACAAACATCATCTGAAATGATTCGTGCATTTTATAGTGTTTTACAATACATATATTAGGGGGGTTTTTTGGGGGATCGAATTTAGAAACTCAAACGGGAACCCATACTTCACTTTGCAAACATTATGAAGACACTTTTTTTAATTCTTTTTTTAGTGCTTGAACGACATAAATTAATGTAAAATTTTATACTCAAGAGATGTTTTTAAAGTTTTTATAAATTTCTAAAATTGGCCGCTCAAAACCATCATAAAATATTGTATAAAAAATTATAAAATGTATAAATCATTTTAGACGTTTTTAAATCAAAAATCTTTCGTACCATACATTTTTCTCTATTTTGAATCAATAAATAATGGCCGTAATGTACATTTTGAACCACTTGTATACTCGAGATCCACAATAATACACGTTATAACTATGAATTATTCGCATTTTTTTTTCACGCTTTTCATAATAATTGTTATTATTTTTTCCGTCGACTCTTCGGGCTGCATATAATAAAAATATTATTTTTAACATTATATTTTATAATAGTATTATGTACGATCACAATTATTGTGTTTTTACTTTTTACGCGAGCGAACTCACAATCTTATTAGATAGGTATATGAGTATTATCATAATATACAATAATATAATATATTATTGTGCATATATAATAATATAGGCAATGGGTTCAGTGTGTACGGTAAAAGTAAAACCGGTACGGTCATTAATGATGACCAAAAATCCAAATTATACACTATTTGATCAGTTTAATGCATTTTTGATGATTATCGGCTTAATTACAATAAATACAATCATACTAGCATATGCAAAAATATGCATTAAGCTCAATATAATATGCAAAAGCATGTAACATAAAAATAGTACCATTTTCATCAGAATAATATAAATTGTGAACACTACTCGCTGAAACTCCATTTGGACGCGTAGCAAAAAAAATATACTGCGTTGCATATACAAATCCTAATTCTTGGTCATCATAAACGCGGAATTCAGGTAAGATCCTTAACAATCGAGGTTTCCCAAAGCATAAAAATAAAATACACCCATGAAATTATGTAACTTCGAAAGAATTACGAAATTCCGTTACAAGACTATCAGTTACAGCGAGTGGATAGGTACTGAATTCAACAAAAATAGAGATAGGGAAGTCTGTCTATTGTCTAGATAGAGCCCGAGATTTTCTCTACATTTATCGAATGTACAAAAGTTCAATTTAAGATTTAAATTTTAGCAATAGAACAAACAATTTCCTTGGAAAGTGGAATAGTTGTTTCAACAACTATTTCAAATCATTTCAAAGTTTGGTACAGTCGTTGCCAGAAAAATTGGCACGGCGGCGGCAGTGCGATAACTGAAAATCAGGGGTTCTTCATATTTGGATGTTATTACCGAATATATTGGCAAACCAATAATTGTCATAAAAAATTTTCAAACTGATTTTTAGTTAATAATTTAAAAACAAATATTTCGAAAAAGACTTTTTTTAGAACAAAAAGTAGACAATTTTATAAATAGTTAACAGACAAATTGGTGACGCGACTGAGGCGCGCCGTGCAGTCGAAACTAACCACGTCAAGCTTAGGCTACAGGTGTACTGGAATGCGCCGCCGCCGCCGTACCGATTTATCTGGCAACGACTGTAATTAAGTGTACATATCCAACAAACGACAACGTGAATTAAAAGAACACGCTTTGAATCAGATTTAAATCATATTGTAACACCCAAATGGCAAGAAAAAAAAATCATCACAAGACAAACATATTATAAACAATGGATACGAGAGCTACTTAAATAAATAAATTACAATAAATTTGTAGTTAATAAATAACTATTAACAATCTATTGTTTATTACTATTTTATTTTTATAATTACAATATAGTTTTTAATAATGTAACGAAATGTCTGAAATAGTTATTATTATTATTATTATTCATAAACAAAACTATTTATTGTAAATTATACCTTCCTGCTACTTTTTATCCGTATATTATAATATTTTATAAAACATTTGTGCTAAACCGCTTGACGAACAACGATTTATTAAAAATTATAATATAAACATTGTAAAATGCACTTTAGGACTTGTGAAAATTAAATTATGAACAGCTGCTGTACCGGTATTCCACATTTTTAATATCTCTTGTCATGAAATCTATACGGACCGTATCGATATTCCGACAACCAGTGCGCGCAGTGATTTTAATTTTAAAACATCCCGCGGCCAACGAGTTTTTTTCATTTATTCCCACAGTTACTTATTAATCCGTTGTACGCCCGCATAATAATAATACGATGTCCTACAGCATTATGGGAGATGATGCGATTTTACACGGTTTCATGTATTATATGCTTCGTGTATTATTATATTGATATAATAATATCCTTTAACAATCATATTGAATTTATTGCTGTGTCTTGTAAAGCTACCCTAGGTTTTGCTTGTCGTAATACGCAAGATTTCGACCAAGCCGCAGTTTCCTTAAAATGTTATATTGTTATATACTTCTCTTGTACGATCAGTTTCGGAATACGGATCTGTGATACGGTCCCCCGTGTAGTCAAAAAGGCTCCCGGAAAATCAAAAGGGTTCATTCCTACTCTGCAAGTTACGTTCTAAAAATTAACCACCCTCCACATGACTACACGCCGATTTCCATATTTTTGAGGTTAACTGATCTGGATTGTAGAAAAAGAATGATGGACACGAATTGTATAATAAACTCAGTTCACGATACAACACACCTACTTTTAATAGACTCTCATTTCTTGTACTAATATGCTTAAATCCTAAAATAATCAAATTTTCGAAATCAGCACTCGAAAAACCAATTATTTATGTAATGGCCCAATTCAAAGAGCAATGCGTCTAATAAATTTGAACATCAGTTCACTAGACTTCTAATCTTTGTAACCGAAGTAACGAGGAAATCTTAGCATCTCACGTAATTGTTCCTGTGGGCTGTGGTTATTTGTTCATATTTACTTATTGCTATCTGTTATGCATAATATTACTTGTAAAGTTTAATACTCTACTACTTTTACATTACTTAAGTATTGTTATTGTATCTAAAATATATTTATATCTTTATATATTTGTAAAATTTCTGTCAGGCGTTGACATTATAATAAATAAATACCTACAGTGCGGGGTGTTTATTTTGTGGCTATAATAATATCTCTGTAAAAAGAAATATAAGGATTTTTTTTTTCAGCTGAGGAAGCGACAAGCATAAGTAACTGGTTAACCTTATAATTAAGAAATACTCGATGGCGCGTTTGTGCCCAATTATAATATGGTATGTAACAGGTGTATACAGAGTATGTAACAAAAAGAACAGAAAATAAAAAATTCAAGAAAATTAAACATACGATAAAAATTACAAAAATTACATGGGTAATTTAAGACTTACTTATGATTAAAAATTTTCAAGCATAATATTTTGAAAAAAGTTATTATGGTTCAAAATAATTAACTCCTAAAAATATTGATATTTTAAAAAAACTGTATAAAATGTACCACATCATTTGGAACATTTATTTACCATCAACATTTTTCTTAGAATTAGATTTACAAATTGGATATTTTGATTTTTCTAAAAAATTTGAATCGAATTTAAGCATTTTTATTTTCAGTTCTAAAAAATAAAACATTGTATATTTTAAATATAGTGCAAGTGTCTATAAATTATATATATAAAAAAAAAAAAATGTTAAAATGTTGATTTAAATAAAAGTTATTTTATTAGTCAATTCTTTCTGTTACATCTTGTATGGTATAATATAATATTATACAAAAATCATCGTGTCGCTATTATTCAATCGGCATCACATTTTTCACGCATATTCTTTGAGGCTCTGTTAGTGTATTTGCAATTTCGTTGTTTGATTTATACTGATTGTTACATACTGTATAGTATATAGGCCATAGAGTGAATAACACTGTTATTTAATTTTAGATTATGAATGTTAAGTACGATTAGTGATAACTAAATGCAATACATGAAAATTAAAACAAGTATTATATGTATACATTTTTTTTTTTTTATATACATTTTAATGATATTATTTTTTCTTAAACAACATAAAAATATACAAGTGTGCGTATGAATAATTTTTTTCCATTAATTGTTTTGCCTGCTGCATGATGAGTTAGTTGAACTACAACGTATATCGTTCTCAAGGTTTTTATATGTAAATCTAGGAAATTTCGATTTTGGTGCCATTCAAAGTGTATGAAGCGTTTTCTCTAAACGACCGATTCGCCATGTTATAGAAATCACCAATGTCCGCCATCGCGGCAACGACGAAGTCTTCAATCTGACACTCGTTGGTTCCTTTCAGTATCCGGAAGTATCCGCTTTCGCCCCACCAAAGTCCCCACGAGTTTGACACGATCTATGATAACAAAAATAAGAAAACTCTTATCAGTAACACATCTTTGATTTTTGTATACACGCATAACTTGGTTTTTTTCTAAAGTAATGTAATTATTTCTTAGGTAAATTTTTGTTTCGTGTCATTGCATTTTTTTTTCAAAAACAAAACTAAAATTTACTATTACAATATTTCTATATAATAACATGGCAATGATTGACAATATTTTTTCGACAAATTAAATATAATATTACCATTTAAATGTAAAATATTATTTTCGTACACTCGTGATAACTTAGGTACTATTAAAATTGTGTACTTATATATTTGACTACCGTTCAATAGTTAGTCGTATGTCAATATATAATATTATGTAGATATAATTACCTACCCAATATTTTACTGTTTTGCCATTCTGTTGTTCTTCGCCCCAGCCAACAATCCTCACAGTGTGGTATCCTGTTTTCGATCCCAAAGCCGATTTTGAACATTTGTACACGCCCGATTCGTACATGAAAAATTCTTTGGAAACTTTCATCATTGCTATACAAACATGACAATGACGATATTGCTGTTAACGGTGTACGTATACAAGTAGTGGGTGTGAGTTTTTGAGTATTAGGTGTTCAAATGCGTCGGTTTCCGGTAAAATATTTTAAAATTCCTACAGAGTATGGCATTGCCACTAACAATCGTGGTACAATAAATTACAGTTCACACCTTGGACTGATCCCCAAGTCATGATCTCATACATGATACCCTCTTCTGTGGCCACTCTGTACATCAGAGAGACTCGCCTGAGTTGCGCAGTTTTGGCCGAACGCGGACATGATGCGACTAAATCGTTGTTACTTTTCTGATTGGACACCGCACAACCTGCCGCCCGACCATCCCACGGGTAACATTCTTCTGTGACGAGTCTGAAAAACGTATTTAAAACGAATAAATAATAAATAAGCACAATCGAATCGTAAACTACTGTTCTTTCCACTTGCCCAAATGTCCTGATCCAGTTCCAAGCACTGGTCAAGTGGCCACCTTGGCATCCACGCCGTAGACCGCTACAGGACAACAGGTGTTTCGGCGACAGCGCGTCAACCATCAGTCCTCTGGTCATCATGACAAAACGGTCGGTGGTCACTTGAACGGTGCTTATGGCCCAGGACGCGCCACACCAACCTTGATCGATGGGATCGGTAATGTTATGACCAAAAACTTTGCGAAGATCGAAAGACGACTTTAGATAATCCCTATGGAACACAGCTTTCAAAGGTACCATTTGTAAAATCTGAATAAAAAAAACGTTTAAAACCACGGTAAAAACAATCTTTGAAAAAATAACTAAAACGTACAATACTAGTTACTATATATTGTTTAAGTACCTACTCGTATCGTGATTACTACACAACAAAATAACGTTTGAAAAACGTTATCGAATATATGAAATACATACATAGTTATAAAAAATAGTATGGAAACGTTTTCAATATATTTGATCACCATGTAATTTTTCTTGAAATGTTTTAGAAAATATAAATATTTAATATAATATATATATATATATATATAGGTATAATGTAGAATTTTAATGTACAATAATAATTATCTATATACCAGACGATCCATTTAACTTAAAATAGTCATTATTTCAAAAAATATCAATGTTTTTGAATATATATGTTTTGCAGCATTTAAAAAATAGAATATTTTTTGGAGTACTTTGATTTATAAAAATCGAATTTTTAACGAATATAGTTATGACATAATTATTTCAAGTTAATATGAGCGGAGTATAGAGGTATCTATTAAAATTTTGGTCTACTACTTCACTTAAAAAAAAACTTTATACACTTTATACAACTTTATAAACTTTATAATAATACTTATAAACTAGGTACTAGTCAGAAATTTGATTTTTATAGAATAAAATACTCCAAATAATATCTTACTACGAAATATGAAATTAAAAATAGATATCATCATTCAAAAAAAAAAAAATAATAACGATAAAAATTAATAAAAAATATGATTGGCATGAAAACTCGGCCCGAGTAAAAATAATAATATGCACCTATCTTCTTATATCTAATTAATAGTTATCTAATAATATCTTTTTGAAACATTTAGCATTAACCATAGGACACCACCACAAGGAGACAATTATTATTATGCTTTACAAATTGTTTTGTTTTATTTTCCGTTTTCATGTAATTAATGAGTATTTGAAAATTTATTATAGCAGCATTAAATTATATAAATGCAAAAATCTAAGTAAAATTATTTTTTTAAGTAGAAAGTCATGTATTTGACGTATTTATTAGCTGATATTTATTTATTTTTATATTTTTTAAGCTTGATTTCTAACAATTTTTTTTTTTTTAGTTTTGGAATTTAGAAATTGAAATGACTCAAGATAGACTTGATTTTAATATAGGTTTTGGTTTGTATTTTTTTTAGTTTGGTTATGGTCAGTATGTATTTGTTTTTATATGTTTATCGGTGAAAATTATCGGACCGAGGTTACAATCGATCTTTTTTTATTATCCGAAATTTCCAGGTTAAGTTTATAACAAAAAATATAATCGCAGGTCCAGTTCACATTTACCCCCAAAAAAGACCACCCCCCCCCCCCCTAATTTTTTTCCACCCGATTGCTAGAATTTGAAAGTATTATCATATTAAAATACTTTTTAATTTTCTATTTGAGCATGTTTTATTCATGAATTTTTTAGTATGTATAGATTTTTTTTTTTTGATAGGAGAGGTGTCAATGGGGAAGTGGTCAAAAAAATAGTAGCCTTATCGGCTAGGTACATAAGTCTGCGCACATCCCACAGTTGTGAAAATTGTTTATTAAAAAGTGTCTATACATTTTCCAAAATTAAATTTCAAATATTTGAAAACCTAATTTTTCTGCATAGGTTTTAGTCCAAATGAATGTTTACTCAAACATTATATTTTATGGTCATTAAATCGTGATGGCATACAAACGTGATAAAGTTTTTTCTAATATGCATAAATATCGATATTCCTCATACTTCTTCCGGTGGTTGCAGTGTTCCTAACCGCCACTTAAGTCCATCATCATATGTCCTGCCCCAAAATGCACTGTAGTTTTTGGCAGTCCATCCAAATTGATGACCTTGGTTTCTAATCGTGTCCAAGAGTAACGGATCGATAAGACATTCGTTGTGACCACATGTCAGCGTCGGGTTGTCATTGGTTTTTTGACATCGGCTACGGTAAATAATATTTAAAACTACCTATTAAAAATAATATTATAGGAAAATTTGTGAGACGCGTGTGTAAACGTCGCATTGTGTTTTTTGTTATTACAAAAAAAAAAAAAAAAAAACATTTTTGAATAATTAAACCATATGTTGGATAAGATGGCAGGTAATATTTATAAAAATATAATCACCATGCATTGCAATTTATAATCGTCACTTCTCCATGAATACAATATGGTTTGTCTGTGTATTTTACTGGAAAAAAACAATATGATTTTAGTTCAGTCATTCGCCATAACTAACGTCATAAATTCCTAATTATTATTAACGGTTAAGGCGTCTCTTGGCCAATTTATTTTTAATCTTCTAGTGGATTTCCTGAAATAGTGAGGAAGGAATTTTCGGATATGAGAGGATTTTTGTAATTGGTAAGTTTGTTGTGGAATCTAATATCTGCTGTAATATTGATGAGATAGTCTTTTGAATGCGATAAATGAGGAAATATATTGGTTATTGTGTTAATTAAGGTAACAATGGGCATCCAGTTGTAAACTAATCGCCTGAAATGCACCCAGTGGGCAAAATGTCGGACGGTTTTCTTTGACCCCAGATTTAGAAATCGTGTGACTCCAGTATTTTATGTAATTTTAGTACTCCCTATGAATTTGATTTAAAATAATGATATAATCATTCTACATTGGTATCCACCTACACTCTGCGATAATTTTTAATTATTTTCTGGTGGAGTTAGGTAAATGGGTAAAATCTCATGTAATTACAATTTTATTATATAGTGGATAATCGCATAGGTACGTCGATCGATCGATACGTGAGTATACGAGTATAATTATTAGTAAACAGTTGTATCGAATGTCACTATTAATTAGCGTAGGTATTCATTGTTTTATATTATATTTACTTATAATATTAAACATTTAAGCAATATATAATTGTTCAATCAGATTATATTGTAGTTACGACATCACATAATATAAAAAAAATAGCTATGTTTGTGGATTTTGTAAAATATTTGTTTATAATCATCAGCATCCAAGGTCGTTAAGATGCAGTAGGACACGTAAGAAAGAAGTGATATCATGCAATAACGATAAAATGTGCATAATAATTTTGTTCATAATAGAGATTATGGGTAGGTATAGTTGCACCGATGCGGCAGTATCCGTTTACACACAATATATGTACAAAACACTTACCTACGATTGCGTAGAGGATGTCAGTGCACCATTTTGTTTTCTCTCTCCGACCCTCGAATAACATAGGAAATTTGCAAAACCAACCTTGTGTTGGTAGCCTAAGGAATTAGAGTTTTAAAGTTGAGAACATTATCTCTGTTCTCGCTTTGGCTGTTTTACGACATTTCACGGTTTCAATGCTAATTATATGATAATTTTGTAACATTTTACACACTCGTAACTATATAGCACATAGAAATCGAAACACGGCAAACAAGTGAACGCGTAAGAGGACACAGATAGATGAAGTTCTAAAGTCTGATAACAGATCAATTCCCTCTAATTCATAAGCAAATTGTATTTTTTATTTGATAATATTTTTATGTATGATTATGGCCCGATAAATTGAAAATCGCACCCCTCCCCCCTCCATCACCTCGACCCTTGATGTCTTACCAACACCGCCACTTAAGGCGGAAACCACTCACGTTCGGCGCTTAGCAGCGGTTCGGGCGGCGGTGATTCGACGACGCCTTTGCAGAACGACATGTAGTCGGGACAACAGTCCTCGGACCCTGTGCGGTTGACGTGGCAAAAATCGTCGCAGTAGCACATCGTGCCCAATATCGGAGCGGAGCAACCCTCGTCCCGTCTCTCGGCACAGCATCCGACGGTCGCGCAGAAATCTCCGGCCAAGTCGTCGGCGACGCCTTCACGGCCGTCGGCCTCCGCGGTTTCCAGGGCGCACATCAACGTCACCATCGCCACCGCTACCTGACAGGTTGGGAAAAGTTTTAGCGTTTGTGAAACGGCACACGGACATTTCATTATCAAATATACATTTGTTTTGTATGGAATTAGTTGTGTTTTATCATAATGCAATATAAATGGATTAAGTGTTGAGCGAAGCGAGCTATTTTGGGTTTATTATTGGTTTTCTACATGATTACACATTACATAAGTGGCCTCTCTCGGAGAGGGCTGACCCACAATATTAAAATCCTGGGTACGCCATTGGTAAAACGGATAAAATAACCAAAAAATGTCAAAATATTCAATTAAAAAAATAATCGATAGAACATTTAATATTTTAAAGTGGAAACCATAAAACTTCTATTAGAATAAAAAAAAACATTTCTATTTGAATTCATTTAAATAATAAATGTGTTAAAATTACTAAAAAAAATATTTTTACTCTGCGGTTTGGTGTGATACATAAATAAGGTACCTATTGCAATATTGCGAACTGAAATTTGCTAAATGACATCATTTTTTTTATTACGATATTATATAACGTGACTTACATTAAACTCCAAGAGAAACGTCCACCGAGTCCACATGCTGCAGCTGATTTAGAGTACAAAAAAATGTATATTTTTAAATATATGTATGAGTATTCCCTGAATCGCGAACGAAACTATTCGTTGTTTAACGAGCTATAATATCATAACGTCCCTCAAAAATTTAATAATTATGCGTTCTGCTCGTTATCACAACATTGGTTTTAAACTTCCTGACACCAACGGTATACCTGTACTGAACGTTTTCCTGGTTATACTTGAAGCTGTAGATCGATAGATTATAATAATATCATACAACCATATTTTAATATTCAACATAATATCTGTGAGGAAATTATTGGAAGAAAAAAATGCGATAGTAATTTTTATATTATGCTAATAAAACTGGTAATAAATAATATCTGACACTAGTAATATTTAATAACATACACATAATGGTCGTTATTAGGTATATAGAATCTCTGGCCTCGTATGTTCCATCACGAGGATTTGATTTGTCGTAAAATAATAAATGTTTTTTTTGCCGATTTTATTATTCTTTCATATTCATACGAAATTATAATCAATAGTATTTTTGGCTACAACCCAGCGTCGAATTTTCACATACCATACGTTTTTATCCATTAAACAATAATAAAATAATAATAATAATATAAGGTACAATAAATATTCTAATAATGCAACAATAACAATCTACGGTAATTTAAAGATTGTACAGGATTATTTTTGTTTTGAAATGTTGTAACGTCTTGTAGAATTTATATACTTTTTATATAATAAATTAAAATCTCGTGTATGTATTAAAGTTATCCGCTTATGTAGTTCATAGTTTTTATAAATTGTTGATATATTTTAATAACTTATTAATGTTTTTAGAAAAAAATTCTGCTAATTTGGTGAAAAAGTAGTGTAACTTTTTCAGAGATAAGCATAAAATGAACCAACAAATATAATCTTTCTGGATGTTTGGAATAGATAACTAATAATTTATCTGGATAAAGAAAAATATAACTGTACTATATCTTGTCTAGGTAAAAATAAAAATAAATACATTTATATCTATAAATAAATATCACATAAACTAATGGTGAATTTTGCATATTCTCAATGATACAGCTGGTATATATATATATAATGTATACCTATTTGGTAAAAAAAAAAAAATATATATATCAGTTAAAACATTTTAAAAATAAACATAAAATTAAAGAATGTATTTATTTCAATACATTTCATTAAAACAAGAAAAGTCATTCACTGGCTAAATTTTACAAAATAACTAACATTTGAAAAAAAAATTCACAATAAATGATAGGTTTTAAATGCTGTTAAAAGTCTTAATACCAAGTTCAAACCAATATTTTATCTAC
Source organism: Pentalonia nigronervosa (assembly GCA_014851325.1). Taxonomy (NCBI): domain Eukaryota; kingdom Metazoa; phylum Arthropoda; class Insecta; order Hemiptera; family Aphididae; genus Pentalonia; species Pentalonia nigronervosa. Next base: position 506 of record JACXSJ010002421.1, on the reverse strand, counting down.
GATACAAAATCATATCATATTAGTATTGAAAATTCGCGCTTATACTTTATACACAATGCTATGAAGCAGAAGAATACTAGACTAAATAGGTACCTAAAACAAAGATTGAAATAAACCCGTTTCCCCACTTCAATTTTTTGTTCATTTAAATAACTTATCTTATTTTTTTTAATTTTCAAAACACAATTACATACAAGCATCCATATATTTCCCTCTTAATTTTTTTTTCGTCTTCAAATTCAGCTTGAATTGAAATCATATTTAATCTTTTACTCAGCTATATGAGTGATCTCTATATATTGTTACAAACCCCTGAACCATAAATTCGAATGCTGAATAATACAGTATAAGGAAACGGTTGTTGTGTGTCGTCGGGAAATAGGAATTCGCTGACAGAGCCTTTTGATTATATTACTCGGCGGAGTCTCACGGTATACAACAACGAGTCAGTTTATCGACACGCCAAGTATAGTTAAGACGTACAATTTTATATAACTAATTTGCTT